>JAXCGZ010002439.1:52500-55000 GCA_037179515.1 Halocaridina rubra | reverse complement strand
TAATAATAATAATAATATTGATAATAATAATGATGATAATAATAATAAGAAGAATGATAATAATAAAAATAATAATAGTAATAATAATCATAATAATAATAATAATAATAATAATAATAATAATAATAATAATAATAATAGCAATAATAATAATAATAATAATAATAATAATAATAATAATAATAATAATAATAATAATAATAATAATAATAATAATAATAATAAAAATAATAATAATAATAATAATAATAATAGTAATAATAATAATAATATAATAATAATATAATAATAATAATAATAATAATAATAATAATAATAATAATAACAATAATAATAACAATTATCATTATTATTATTGTTATTGTTATTATTATCATTATTATTATTATTATTATTATTATTATTATTATTATTATTATTATTATTATTATTATTATTATTATTATTATTATTATCATCATCATCATCATCATCATTATATTAATAAATTATCATCAACATCATTGCCATTATAATCATCATCACCATCAATATCATCATCATCATAACCCACTCACCCTCCCAAAAAATAACAATTATTCGTGCTCAAAACCCCTGACTTCCATTAACCAAAATAAATTGCGGACAATCTTCATTCTATACAGTACAAGAAAAAGATAAAACTGTGCTTCATACACGTCTAGTGGTAGCCATATGACTGTAAAAAATTACTGTAATTTATCTAAGCGTTCCAGACAGCATTAAAAAGCCGTCCTAGAGATAAAGAACGCTAACATTGGATTATTAAGTGCATAAATGTGCAGTCTAAAATCATTACCAGAAAAAGGTATAATCTCATATTTAAATATTTCTTTCCAATGACATAACTGAATAAAGATAATATAGAATCACTTCAATAACAAAACCAAACAAAACAAATATCCACACACATTAATCCAATTTGAAGACGAAAATCGATAAACCGCCCCATTTACACGCTCTCAAAACTTTTTCTTTTTTGAGTTAAGAGTAAGGGCATATGCAAGAAATGACATTAAAAAAAAACAGAAATAACATAAAAAAAGAACATGGCAAAATTAAAAATAGTACAATAATTCTCGTTTTGTCACTCTTAGTTCCTAATTTTGGGGTGGACATAGGCTGGATGTCCTTCCTATCACCCCTTGGTGGGGCCGTTAGCGTGCCTATCGACTTCCAAGTCCAGTGTTTTAACCACTCGGTTACCTCAGCCCTCCAAAAAAAATTTTTAATAATAGTAGGACTTGCCCCAATTTAAAAAAGAAAAGAAAAGAAAAAAGTATACGGACAATACAATGACACTTTAAAATATAAACTTTCAACATTAAAAAGAAAATGGTGTTCTCTTTCACAAACTTCCTTTTTTTCATCGACATCATTAAAGAGAGAAATGAAACATTTTCCGTCAAGCAAAAGAGTTCTATTATTTTCTGTTATTCTCCCGTCTATTATACAAGACTCGTATTTCATTTTCCAGTCTATAAACTTTTGATTATGAATAGTTCCTGGCAACAAAGGCTGTAATTATACAAATGATATACAAGAGTCCCGAGTTTGCAATTCACTTATTCATGTGAATGCAACACCAGAATTTATGGGGGGGAAAGGGGGGAGAGATGAACGAGGGGTAAGAAAAGATGATATCCATGAAAGAGCCGGGGAACTTTTTTTAATGCAAATATCTGCATATGAGGTCATGGGAAAGCATTCGTCCCTTCTAATATACAGTATATTAAAGCTTATTATACATTAGGTATTTTTACAGCGTTTATAGAATGTATTGCTTTATTAATTATCACCTTAGTATTATCGAAATTTTTAAGCAAAACCTTAAATTGCAAAATAGAATTTATAAAATTAATTTTTACAATCAATCGGTCTTAGCTTAAGTAAAAAAAAGGCATTAGAATATCATCACAATATATGCAATTTTGACCAGTCAAATCCGATAAGCCTATATTTAGAAGTACAATAATATCACAGACAGTACTAAAGGCAGTCCATACTCAAGGATATGAAGGCAAGGATAGGGGTGTTTCTTTTGTGAACTCTGGTAGTAATATTTACATATAAAGATGGTAACGACATGGAAAATCCGATAATTTCCTGCTTTATGATTCCAATGGTACTGAAAACTTATATAGGAAAAAAGATGATGGAAGATCTCTGACCGGAACACCTTTTGGTAGGCTTGAGAGTGGATACAGCACCAGGTTTCAATCCATGAGGTTACGAGGAGTTCAATTTCCCATGGTGATTTGTGCAGATTCTTTCGTCTGAATCACGTTTTTGAGATATGGAGAATATTATGACATTGGGCTTTTGGAAGCCCGGTCAATTCATGTTTTATATGTTATGTTTAGTCCCATTTATGGGGGTGGATAATTAGGCTGGATGACCTTACTAGTGCCCTATGGTGGTCTCAATCGCAGGTCTGTCAACTCTAGAATCAGAATCGCTGCCCACTCGGCTACCTTGATCC
>JAXCGZ010002439.1:40000-47500 GCA_037179515.1 Halocaridina rubra | reverse complement strand
GTCTCTCAGGGCAGTGATTCTAAAACTTTCCACCTCATTTATCCCCAATGCGACCCACGGACACCAACTTGAACTTCTAAATACGCGCTCGCATCTAGCGGCCTCATCTTGGACTTTCTAATATTTATGATTGTGAATATATATATATATATATATATATATATATATATATATATATATATATATATATATATATATATATATATATATATATATATGAAGTATTTTCCCCTTTAGTGGCTTGCAAAGCTTACCCTCCTCAGGCTTCGAGAGTATATGGATACCTTACAAAACGCAATAAATGAATATTGTTATTATTATTATTATTATTATTATTATTATTATTATTATTATTATTATTATTATTATTATTATTATTATTATTATAATTATTATTATATTATTATTATTATTATTATTATTATTATTATTATTATTATTATCATTATTATATTTATTATCATTATTATTAATATTATTATTATTATTTTCATTATTATGATTATCATTATTATATTTATTATTATTATTACTATTATTATTATTATTATTATTATTATTATTATTATTATTATTATTATTATTATAATTATTATTATTATTATTATTATTATTATTATTAGCATTATTATTATTATTATTATTATTATTATTATATTATTATTATTATTATTATTATAATTATTATTATTATTATTATTATTATTATTATTATTATTATTATTATTATTATTATTATTATTATTATTATTATTATTATTATTAAGTACTGTTACTGTTATCAGTATTATTAAGTGCTATTATTGTTATCATTATTATTATTTACTTCTATTACTACTACTACTACTACTATTACTACTACTATTACTACTACTACTATTACTACTACTACTATTACTATTATTATTATTATTATTATTATTATTATTATTATTATTATTATTATTATTATTATTATTATCAATACTATTATTATTATTATCATTATTATTATTATTATTATTATTGTTATTATTATTATTATTATTATTATTATTATTATTATTATCATTATTATTATTATAAATATTATTATTATTATTATTATTATTATTATTATTATTATTATTATTATTATTATTATTATTATTATTATTATTATAATTATTATTATTGTTATTATTATTATTATTATTATTATTATTGTTATTATTATTATTATTATTATTATTATAATAATCATTTTTATTATTACTATTTTTATTATCATCACCACCATCATCATTACTATAGCTCTTGTACATAGAGTTAGAAATCAAAAGAAGTAATTCTTGATACACACACACACACACACACACACACGGGAAGATACGAGCTTTGGGCTCTTTCCCGTAATCACAATTAGGTAATCACAATTAGGTAATCACACACACACACACACACACACACACACACACACACACACACACACACACACACACACACACACACTATATATATATATATATATATATATATATATATATATATATATATATATACATATATATATATATATACATATACATATACATGCATATACATACATATATGAATATACACACACATGCATATAAATACATATCTGAACCCCTGAGGAAGGGAGGCTAGAATACTTCCTCCGTGTTCCCCTGCGTGTCGTAAAAGTAGACTAAATGGTGCGGACCGAAGGACTAGGACACACACACATATGCATGCACTCGCACGCATGCATGTGCATGTATGTACACACATGTGAACACACATACACATATATCTCCCCCATGCGCACATGCACTCCCACCTGCATTCATGTGAATGCATACACGTGCACACATACACACGTATGTATATATATATATATATATATATATATATATATATATATATATATATATATATATACATACACATTTATACAAACAGGTGAGAATAAAATTATAAAAAAGGGAGAAGAAAAAATAAAAATGAATGTAGATGTAAACAATTGCATATACACACACATATACACCCACACATACAAGCATACACATATATGTTTTTGTCTCTCTCGTTCGTTCCCATTCTCAAATTCCGTCTTGTGTCATTCCAACCAAATGGCAGAAATATTTTCCCCCCATACATTCTTTTATATTTTATGGTTAGTTGGTTTCTCTTTCATCTTTCCCGTTCCCACTTGGCTCTGTTAATTCATCACCCTCCATTACTCTTCTTCTTCTTCTTTCCGTCGGTCTCGATATTTTTATGTCTCTTGAAAGTGCAAACTCCGGTGCTATCTTGATCGATTTAATGCAGTCCCAGAGATCTTCATTAGCAACTGGATTTCCCCTCTCTCTCTCTCTCTCTCTCTCTCTCTCTCTCTCTCTCTCTCTCTCTCTCTCTCTCTCTCTCTCTCTCTCTATCTATCTATCTATCTATCTATCTATCTATCTATCTATCTATATATTTATCTATCTATCTATCTAACTATCTATCTATCTATATATTTATCTATCTATCTATCTATCTATCTATATATATATATATATATATATATATATATATATATATATATATATATATATATATATATATATATATATATATATATATATATATATTATATATATATATATATATCTAACCATCTATATATATATATATATATATATATATATATATATATATATATATATATATATATATGTGTGTGTGTGTGTGTGTGTGTGTGTGTGTGTGTGTGTGTGTGTGTGTATGTTAGGTCTGTCAATTGAGCACTGAAGAGATAATCATAAAGTGTGAGGTTCGATCTTTCGCCTATAAAGACAACCTAATAAAAAAAAAAACTCTCTCTCTCTCTCTCTCTCTCTCTCTCGCATGGGTAAGCATGTTTGTTTACGTTCCTGATATTTTCATGGTTTTTCGTGTTTTCTAAACTGCCTTTGTGTATTTTATGTACCTCTGTGACCCTGTGAAGTGTTTTAGAACAATGAAAATGTGTCTCTTAAGTTTTTGAATTTATGAACTTAGTTTTATTTTAAGATAATCAAATTTTCCCGTAAAGGGCTCACATTTAATTTTTTTCAAATTCTGCGCATGCGCAGTAAGAACATCTACAAGCGCTGCCAGTGGCAAAAGTATTTTAATCTTAGTGTTTTGTATTTTTCATATTATAATGTCTTCTATTGAAAACCTAGTGTCTTTGGAAAACCCTACTTGGGAATTCCTCATTGATAATTATACAAAAATTGAATTACAAAAGCACTGTCGGGAAATAGGTATCACAAGGGTCTGGCACACGAAAGATAAACTCATTGATATGATTCTTGAAAAGCATAGATCGTCACTAACAAACGATTCAGAGAGTAATGTTGATAACTGTGAATTAGCTCCTCAAGAGGAAATGAGAGACATTGAAGAAATGAGAGAGAGAATAAAAGTCAGAGATCTTGTTATCGATAAACTCACAATCACAGTCAACAAGTTAAATGATCGTATCTCTTCACTGGAAGAACAAGTCGGGTTACTTCAGGGAACATACAACTCACAGCAGACGACACCGGAACCGCAGGGTGTAACCCCTACCCGGCCCCTACCTGAGGGAAGCCTGCTTCTGGGTGACACAAACCTCTCCCCTGTCCATATGTCAGACTTGAACCAACAATGCTCCGTTCAAACTATAGAAGGAGCTAATATAGATCTCATAAATTGTTGGGTCTCAGAGAAACTTCGATGGGCTCCTAAATATTGCATCTTATACTGCGGTATTCAAGACATCCTTAATGGGTCTCAGCCTGTGGATATCCTTGATAGATTGGGTTCTCTCATAACCGATCTCAAGGAGGTGAACGAGGAGATGAGCATACACATATGTGAAGTAGCACCTGTCCTTAGAGTCGAAGAGTTCGATGAAAAGATCAACTATTTCAATAATCAACTAGCAACTTGGAGTGAGACCAATGGGGTTTCAGTTATCAAGACTAATCTGCAGTTCAGGCTTGGTACCGGCGACGTTGATCGGATGTGTTATGATGTAAATGATAAGGGGGAAGTTCTCAACAGATTTGGCGTCATCAGGTTATTGAACATAATTGCTAAGCAATGCCCATTCTTCAAACTAAGCAACAACTGGGAAGAAATCATATACCAAACCATACCTACTACATATGCTTCTGTATTGCAGCGGCAACAACGACCGGTCATGGCCAATAACGACAGTCAAAATAACACATACAGGAACAGAAACTACGACCGGCATCGCCAGCTCCCCACAATAAGAAATAATAATGAAATCAGAAACGTCTCTCAAGAAAGTAGCAACGATCAGCATTCTAGAAGGGATCCTCAACAGCATTCGGATGGACGTCATACCCGGGATTTTCGTCATCAGAATCGTCAAATCCCACCTGGTATTCGAGGATGGAGACGAGACTCGAGGATGAATCACAGTCTTTACGATCTCGACCAACCACGGCGCTACCCCCAGCGTCCCCGGGAGAGGGAGAAATTGCAGCAGCTCTACAGTCGTCGACAGCCCTGTTCAAACTGTGGGGAAATAAGCCATGATCTTTCCCACTGTTGGTTTAACTATAGACTTAAATGTGGTCACTGCCGTGAACATGGCCATAAAACAAGATTATGTCCCTTAAATATATAGCAATCACATTGTAATACAGGCTTATTGAAACATTTCATAAACATACAACACATCAATGCACAATCACTTTTGGGTAATTTCGACAATATTGCACTAATGATCAGAGAAAATAACGTGGATATAATATGTGTTTGTGAAACTTGGCTCCAATCTAATATGCAGTCTGGTTTTGTTGCTATACCTGAGTATTCTTTTTATCGATTTGATGGCGGTAGGGGTGGGGGTGTATGTAAGAAATCATCTAACGGTCTCCCTATTAAAGACCCCTGAAGTCGAGCGACCTCCTCATCTCGAAGACATTTGGTTGACTGTTCAGAGTAGGAAATTCCCTTCATTCATCCTGGGATGTGTATATAGACACCCTCATGCACTCAACGACACCTTTGATTACATCTCCGAGGTATTTCGGTCGGTCTGTTTGAGGAGCAAACCTCTCATTATTATAGGCGACTTCAATGATAATCTCCTTCTTCCTAATAATAAAATGGGGAAATTAATTCAATCCCTCCACTTAAATCAGCTTGTGAATAAAGCAACCCGTATCACCGCTAATTCCTCCAGCCTAATTGATCTTATAATTACCAATACACCTAGTTTTATAGTTCACCACGATGTCCTACCTTGTCCTGTAGGAGACCACGAGCTTCTAATAGCTACAGTTAATCTCAGGAAGGAAAAGAGACCGCCAATTGTTAAAACTTTCCGATCTCTTGAGAATTATTCTCAAAATTGTTTCTGCGACACTCTTCTTAATGAATACAACATTTTAAATTCAATACTAACTACAGATTGTGTAAATTATCAAGTTTCTACTTTTACTGATGTTTTTACGAGATGTTTAAATGAATGTGCCCCTCTTACAACCAAAGTCATGACACGCCCTCCTGCCCCGTGGATTGACTCTCAGTTAAAAGAGTAAATGAAAAGGAGAGATGACCTCCTAAGGCAATTTAAATCTGATAGACAAAACTCCGAGATGGAAAGAGCCTATAGAAGAGAAAGAAACCTTACTAAAACAATGTTGTCCGAAAAGAAGAAAAATCATTTCAGGGAAGAATTTTCCAAGTATAAGGGAAATATCAAAGGAACTTGGAATGTTATAAAAAGAATAATTTCTGCAAATAAGGAAATCTAAGAAAATTCTGACCTCAGTGATAATGTGGAAAAGCGAGTGAATGATTTTAATAAGTATTTTGCTGAAATAGGTAAATCCACATATGAAAAGTCCCAAGATAATAATGACTTGATTATTAATCAACCACATAATTGCCAGCCTCCAGCTGAAAGAAATATTATCAATAATTTTAGACCGCACCCAATCGATTTAGTCACACTTATTCTTATCATAAAGAACCTCAAACCAACAAACTCTTGTGGTTCCGATGGGATACAACTTCGCTTCCTAATTGACTCATTGCCAGTTACAGTATTTTTCATTTTAGTCATTGTTAATACATCCATTGTTACAGGCATTTATCCTAACCTCTGGAAGCATCCCTATATCATCCCCGTTTTTAAGAGTGGAGATACTAATAATGTTGAAAATTATAGGCCAATCTCTCTTCTCAGCATTCTGTCTAAAATACTTGAGAAGGTAGTTGCCACCCAGTTAATAAATTTCCTTGAATCAAATTGTCTATTATGTGAAGAACAACACGGTTTTCGGCCTAAACTTTCGACCGAGACGGCCCTACTTAAAATTACTGATAAAATTTATAGTAATATTGAAAATAAGAAAATATCACTTTTATTATTGTTAGATTTGTCTAAAGCATTTGACAGTGTACACCATCAAATTCTAATGAGAAAACTTTCCAAAGTTCATGTTGACTCATTTTGGTTCGAAAATTATCTGAAAGATCAAATTCAATCAGTTCGAATGGGCTCGACTCTCTCTTCTTCTTTAGATATCAGTTTTGGCGTTCCTCAGGGTTCAATTTTGGGTCCTCTGCTTTTCTTAATATATGTTAATGATTTACCTCAATTTATAAGAGATTGCCTACTTGTTATGTATGCTGATGACTCCCAGATTATGCTTACTGGTGACATTGATAGAATTCCTGAAATCTTAAAAAGGGCTGAAGATATATTAAACTGTGCCAAAAGTTATTTTAACAGTAATGGTCTTTTACTGAACGAAAATAAAACTAAATTCGTTATTTTTGGATCAAATCAATACCTGTCCCGCATTCCTGAGAACATCAGTATAAATTTCAACAATGTTTCACTCTTCCCATCTAATAAGGTTAAAAATCTAGGAGTTATTATGGACAGTACCATGACATTTAATTTTCATATCGATGAACTACATAAAAAAGTGAACGGGACCCTTATTTACTTGAACAGAGTCTATGAAAGATTCGAGCCTGATTGTAGGGTAATTGTAGTACAAACATTGATTTTAAGTATTCTCAACTACTGTCTAAGTTTTGGGGTTCCACGACTAAGACCCAGATGTTACGAGTGAAAAGGCTCCAGAATTTTGCTGCAAGAGTTGCCATAGGGGGGGTGCATAAATATGATCACGTGACTCCCCTCTTTGAGAGATTGGGTTGGCTAAGGATGGACATGAAGTTCATATATAATATCTGTCTTTTAGTTTTTAAAATAAATCATGGACTATTACCGGAATGGCTCTTCTCATTGCCAACAGTTAATCAAGTGCGTATCAATAACGTCAACACCAGATATCAGAATTCTTTTTACGTGCCCAGAACTTCCACTGATATTGGGGCAAGAGCCTTAAATGTAATGGGCCCGAGACTTTGGAACTCTTTACCCGCAAACTTAAGAAGCTGCCAAACATTACCCTCACTTAAATCTCATCTTTTAAATCACCTACTTAATAAGTGATTTTAGTCTCATTA
>JAXCGZ010002439.1:32500-35000 GCA_037179515.1 Halocaridina rubra | reverse complement strand
CTCCTTTCTTCATCCTTCTTTTCGCTACAGTTTGCTTTTCTTGCATAGAAATATCCATGATCTTATATAGTTCTAAAAAAAAAAAAAAAAAAAAAAAGGACCGGCAATGAGGATGAATAATGCTGATAGTAATAATAATAATAATAATAATAATAATAATAATAATAATAATAATAATTATAATAATAATAACAATAATAATAATTATTATTATTATTACTATTAGTAGTAGTAGTAGTAGCAGTAGTAGTAGTAGTACTATTATTATTATCATAATTATTATTATAATTATTTTTATAATTATTATTTTTGTTATTATCATTATTATCATTATTATTATTATTATTATTATTATTATTGTTATTATTATTATTATTATTATTATCATTATTATCATTATTATTATATTATTATTACTATTATTGCTATTAGTATTATTATTACTTATTTATTTATTTATTTATTATCATTACTCCCCCTGTGGTATGAAAAATGCCTCCTCACACTCCTCGGGGTGTCGTAAAAGTCGACTAACTATTGCGGAGCTAAGGGACAAAGAATACTTTCCTTCATAATTTGCTTCCACAGTGAGTAAAGTTATTTGCTATGAATCAACTCTACGCCACCCCCATCCCACCCCCACCCATATAACACGGATTATGGTTTTCGTATCCAGATTGATTGGTTATTATTATACACATAGAAATCGCAAAGGATTCTGAACTGAAATCAAACCCAGTGTCTTTTTCTTTTTTAACACAGCATATACGCAGGGAACTACCAGTCGAACTTACCGAAAGAAACATAAGGGTGTACCTCCTTGCAGAACAACAAGTGCTAAGCTATTCAAAGGTCCGTTATTTATATTATTCTGTAATTGATATTATACAGAAAACAAAGCAAAAAAAAAAAAAGACGACACTATGGGAGCATGAAAATGAGCATGCAGACAATTTGCACGTTTAACCCCCCCCCCCCCCACCAACCTTCCTCTCTCTCCCGTCTTTCTACCCCATATCACAATTTTCAATCTCTTTGAAGAGATGAATCTGACGCATAACGTAATTAGAAGAGTTTATTGTCAACTAACATTGTTATTTACGATCAGGAAGGGGCTGGTCTCTCTCTCTCTCTCTCTCTCTCTCTCTCTCTCTCTCTCTCTCTCTCTCTCTCTCTCTCATAGCTTAATCAAAGGAGTACTAACCAGACAAGCACAGAGAACAGATTCGCGCTTGACCTTGAAGGGCAGGCAGGTTACAGGTTCTCTAAAACTTTGGTCTTAATTTCATTAAGTCCATTTCAGCAATATGAAGGCATTTAGAGGAAAGGCCACAACAACGTAATTCCTCAAAGAGAAGGGTGGAAAAGTGCTAAGGAAATATCCCTCCCATGTTCCGGTTTTATGTCACGGACTCCCTTTTCTACCAAGGGCTAGGACGGTTGCCCTCTTGCGAAGAACTTGTTTTGGGAAATGTAATCGTTACCCTGAGTGCATGCCCTTGCTAACCTCAAACCGTGACGAAGCGCGAACCCTCGACCTGACACCTCAGACTCGCGGACGCTACCGCTTGAGCCCTCCCATAAACCCATCTATCATGCAATATGATACTCGTCTGTATGTATAGTGCAGTTATTATTATTATTATTATTATTATTAGTAGTAGTAGTAGTAGTAGTAGTATAAATTACATTTCCACCTCCTTTTACCTCTAAATGCCGGGATTAGAACATTGGACAAGTGGAAGAGGAATCCCCAGTTTAGTGTTCTAATCCACAAAGGTCATTAAAGCAGAAAAAAATAAACTTCTACCGCGTGTTTCAAAATTAGAGAGAAATTAGTGTACCTCTCATCTATGAAGTTTGACCACTAGATCGATCATCTGGAGACCAGCACACGCTAAGTTTCCTTCCTTAAAAAAAAAAAAATTAACTCCAAGAAAGGATATTCAGCCAATCAGTGAGCATATCCGACAGTTGATCCTAGAGGAAGTGTGGCTGTGGAATTAAGGCTGGATGCCATATTCCTATCATTGAAGAAGCAACTCACAATGCAAGGACGTATTTAAATTATTCTAAATTTTTACATTCTATTGATGAGACTCAAACCAGGGACCTGTAGAACAGGAGTCCACAGCTTAGTGCACTTAGGTCATTACAGCAGTTTGAACTGAAATCCACAGACAGATACAGAGAAATATTTACTATAAGAAAGTAGTCAATGAGAACAAAAATAAGTCTCCAAAGAGCTACTCCTTGTTTTGCATAGGGACCCGTTCTTTCGCCTCACTTGTCAGGAATTTTATTAGCATAATCAACCTTTACTTCCAGTGTGCTTTTCTCTCACGTCTAAACCCTCCCCCCTTACTACCACTTCCAAGGAGGAGGGTGATAGATCAGGTAAGTTTGAGGGATTGAGGAGGTAACAGAGGATGCAAGGAAATGAAGAGAACATAAAATAAGGATTGGAAAGGGTTAAACAGAAGAAGAAGAAGAAGAAGAA
>JAXCGZ010002439.1:15000-25000 GCA_037179515.1 Halocaridina rubra | reverse complement strand
CCGATACCCCATTCTGAGCCGAGCACTAACTACATTGTTTTTCCGCACCATTAACCCGCGTCTGCGATACTTGTAGCGACTGTGAAGAAAGTGATCATGGTGCTGTATGGACACACTGTTGGCCCTCTCCGTGTCCCTGCGCTGGACCGTCATGGCAAACCCAGCTGAGTAGATGATGTTACGTAGGCATCGGAGGGAGGGCTCAGCGTCCACAGCATGCCCATCCAGCATACAGGCCGCCTTGGCAAGACGATCCGCTGTGTCGTTGCCAGTCAGCCCAATGTGGGATGGAGTCCAAACAAATGACACAACAAGAGAAGCATCCCGAGCGGCCGCGAGGCGACATAGTATATCTCCCACAGCACGACCACAGATAGGTCTTGGCGAGGATAGGGCTTGTAGGGCCGATTGGGAGTCACAAATTATTACCCCATTCACTCGTCGTCGAACAAGGAGAGTCACGGCATCCAAGATGGCATTCAGTTCACAGTAGGTGGAGCTCGACGAGGTGGGTAGTCTACGGCCAATCCATGAATCAGCCGGCACAGGCGGCTCCATGGTGGGGGAAAACACAGCACATGCCGCCCTCCCATCTGCTTGCACAGAACCATCAACATAGACGTGGTGCGCTGCAGGGACAGACGTGGATACATCAGCGATAGTCTCCAGAGCTAACTGTCTCTGCAAGGGGGGATAGACATCCTTCGAGGTCGGTGTATATGTGACAGCGGGGAGGGGGACACGCCAGGGTGGTAAATCTGGGACAGCCGCCTGCACTGGCAGGTCGATGTCAAGGCCACGGAGAATGTCACTCACCACCCTGATAAGGTTATGACCTCCTGCTCGAAGTGGGAGCCTGGGTGCGTCTGGATCCAGGGATGTCCTCATGACAGCAGAGAAGTACGGAGCAAGAAAGGGGTAGTGAAGACACTTAACAGTAAAATAGGACACATTGGCATAAATCCTCTCCACAAGAGGGGGCAAGTTGAGCTCCAACTGCATACTCACAATACGGGTAGAGAGAGAACATCCCAAGATAAATCTCATGACTCGATTCTGGAACTTTTCAAGTGGCTCGAGAGCTGGTCTAGGAAGTTGACACAAGGCAGGAGACAGATAGTCAACCACTGACCGAAGTAGTAGGATGTAGAGGGTCCTCGCCACTGGGATGGAGACTCCTGCAGCATTGTTGGCAAGCCACTTGACAGGTGCAAAGCGGGGCTCCAGACGGTCAAGAAGGCTCTTCACAAAGGGATGAATTCGTTGACGTGCAGGTATAGCTGGGGTGATCCGGACTGGTGCACCTAAATACGTGTACTGTGTGCAGTGAGGGATGACATTACCACCCATGGCGAATGCGGGCAGTGCTCTGCAGTTGCGTGAAGTAAAAATCCTGCTTTTTTCTGGGGAGATAATAAGGCCACAGGAGGTAGCAGACACGTAAAAATCATGGAGCATGTGCTGAAGGTCGTGAGTTGAGGTCGTGTGGATGCATATGTCGTCCGCATAGCAGGTAACTGTAGTACCGGGGATGACAGGAAGGAGGGAGAGTAGACGATGCATAAGGATATTGAATAGAAAAGGACTTAGCACACCCCCCTGAGGAGTACCCAGTTCAAACCGTTCATAGGAGCTATACGACCCTTTAAAAAGGACACTTGATGTTCTGTTGCAGAGATATCCCCGTATCCATTTCAGTATGTTCCCCCGAACTCCAAAGTCCACCAGCTGGTCAAGAATAATTTCCTTGTTGGCTATATCGAAGGCAGATTTGAGGTCCAGGAAGGCGACCACACTGGTGGGAGAAAGACGGGTGTAGAGTTCAGCGAGGCAAGAGAGAGAGAGAGAGAGAGAGAGAGAGAGAGAGAGAGAGAGAGAGAGAGAGAGAGAGAGAGAGACGAGAGAGAGAGAGAGAGAGAGAGAGAGAGCATGACGTCTTGAAACTGCAAGATTTAGCGAAAGAGATCGTCTTGTACAAGTTTTGACAAGTACCAATATTTAATTATTGATCGCGCAACAACAGCAAACATGAATCTCAATAAATGAATAAATTAAAGTCATTTTCGGAAAAGAGAAATCAGTATACAGAGGAGACATACAATACAAGGATGGATATAATGTACAATATTGAAAAATTACCTTATCAAAATAAATAAATAAATAAATAAATAAATAAATAAATAAATAAATAAATAATAATATAAAAACATTTTCTATCATATTAATATAATAGGTTACATAGAAAGACAAAAATATTTTTTTCTTTTATGTTTATAATCGCATAATACCCTTGGCACCACCATAACGTTCCGGAAGAGTTCTCAACTTGGGAGGTGATGGACCTACATTCGAACCCACGGTGGACCGATAAGAAGGGCATCCAGCCTTAGTTCCCCAGCTTCAGTCTGTTTGTATCCACCCCCAAATGAGAATTATTATTGATACATAAAAGGTTAAAAAAAAAAAGTTGGCATAATACCTTAAAATGTGCTCCTTGCCTACCAGAATATTACTTGACGAAAAATGAGTATGAGAGGTGCGGTCCGCACCTCTCATACTCATTTTTCGTCAAGTAATATTCTGGTAGGTAAGGAGCACATTTTAAGGTATTATACCAATTTTTTTTTTTTTTACCTTTTATGTGTCAATAATAATTCCCATATGGGGGTGGATACAAACAGACTGAAGCTGAGGAACTAAGGCTGGATGCCCTTCTTATCGGTCCGCCGTGGGTTCGAATGTAGGTCCGTCACCTCCCAAGTTGAGAACTCTTCCGGACCGTTATGGTGGTGTCAAGGGTATTATGCGATTATAAACATGAAAGGAAAAATATTTGTATCTTTCTATCTAACCTATTATATTAAAATGATGATAGAATATGGTTTTTATATTTAAGTTTTTGTCACCTATTCCACACTATCATTATTACTCAGTAGGCATAATTAGACTTGAGGGATAAGTGGTGGAACAGCATCCGTACGAATTCAGGTTTCAAAATCAATAGTAACGTTTGTCTTACAGAGCTCTTAAAATTTAGAGAGGCTATATGCATATTCACTCCAAGCATGACCCCATCAATAAATTCTCTCTCTCTCTCTCTCTCTCTCTCTCTCTCTCTCTATATATATATATATATATATATATATATATATATATATATATATATATATATATATATATATATATATATATATATATATATATATATATATATCTATCTATCTATCTATCTATCTATCTATCTATATATATATATATATATATATATATATATATATATATACATATATATATATATATATATATATATATATATATATATATATATATATATATATATATATATATATATATATATATATATCCTTTCAATACCTGCAGCAAATAGTGTAAAATTTGAGTACGGTTAATGTTAATTCTAACTCCCCCCTCTGTCCAAGATCCTATAACCACCCTTTCTTCACTCCCCACCCCCTTCATCATCCTGCTCCAATTACGCATATCTGCTTTACAAATTGGATAAAGTGCAACAATGAAAATGAAATATAAGTACAGAAGTACACCGGGACATGTACAAATGATAGGTGCCAAACCGACTCTCGGTAAAATGATCCCCCTCTCTCATGGCACTCCCCCTCGACCCCAATATTAACCTTAAACCCTCTCCCCTATATATCCAATACTCCCATTCCTCCCCCTTTCCATCCTCGATCCACTGACATATTGAAAGTATGACGTCTCTATTGCAAGCTTAACAAATGGTTATCGTTAACGGTATGTACATGTACTGAACATGTTTATACGTATTTTTCATGTTCTATTCACCATTTCCAAGTTTATACTTGTGATATGATTGTAATAAGTTTTTGCATGGATGTAAAACCACTAAACGAATTAATCATTACCTACACACACACACACACACACACACACACACACACACACACACACACACACACACACACACACACACACACACACACACACACACACACATTTAAATTCTTTCAAGGTTTTGACAGAGTGGACAGGAAGCGATATTTTGATATGGCTGGCCCTAGAACTTGAGCTTATAGCTAGAGAATTCGCTAGAAAAGGTCTTTGCAGGATTTACGGAAGTGCATTTTTAGTGTAAGAGCAGCTGATAATTGGCATTCGCTGAGTAAGGAAACAGTAACTTAAAAACGCATCCTTAGTTATAAGGACAGATGTGAGAAGTGTCAATGAATAAAAAAAAAAAAATTAAGGAGAAGGGTGGTTACGAACATTAGGCTGTTTCCAGCGAGCACAATTAGGTAGCACAATTAGGTAAATCTACACACACACACACACACACACACACACACACACACACACACACACACACACACACACACACACACACACACACACACGCACACACACAGAAATACATATAAATGGCATAGTAAGGGCAGCATATGCATTCTTATCAAATGTAAGGGTAGCCTTCTGGCACATGGACAAGGAAATGTTCAGAAATATTTATGTAACCTATGTGAGGCCAAAACTCGAATATGCAGCCCCCTTTTGGAATCCGCACTTGAAAAAGCACATAGCTAAGCTTGAAAAAGTTCAAAGACATGCCACGAAACTGGTGCCAGAAATACGCAATCTCAGTTATGATGAGAGGCTGAGGGAAATAGACTGACCATCACTCGAAGCTAGAAGAGTGAGGGGGGATATGGTGACAGTCTTTAAATTCCTTCATGGTTATGATAGAGTGGATAGGGATCGATATTTTGATATGGCTGGCTCTAGAACTAGAGGTCACAGTTTGAAGCTTCGTAAGAAAACTTCTTCGCAGGCTGTAAGGAAATACTTTTTCAGTGTAAGAGTAGTTGATAATTGGAATTCGCTAAGCGAGGAGGTAGTTAATGCTATCTCAATCCATAGTTTTAAGGACAGGTATGATAAGTATTACTAAGTATAAAATGGAAGCGATCAGGAGACGGGAAGATACGAGCTTTTGGGCTCTTTCCCGTAAACACAATTAGGTAATCACAATTAGGTAATCACACCTCAAAATGTTAGGTAATGAGAATGGGTACAAGTGCAAGAAGGCCCAAGCTAGACTACTCGGTGGCACGAGTACAACTTCAAGAGACACAGAATCAGAGAGATCTAGGAGTAAACATACTGGCAGATTTGTCTCCAGAAATACATATAAATGGCATAGTAAGGGTCGCATATGCTTTCTTAGAAAATGTAAGGGTAGCCTTCAAGCACATGGACAAGGAAATGTTCAGAAATATTTATGTAACCTATGTGAGGCCAAAACTCGAATATGCAGCCCCCTTTTGAAATCCGCACTTGAAAAAGCACGTAGCTAAGCTTGAAAAAGTTCAGAGACATGCCACGAAACTGGTGTCAGAAATACGCAATCTCAGTTATGATGAGAGTCTGAGGAAATTACACTTACCATCACTCGAAGCTAGAAGAGTGAGAGGGGATATGGTGACAGTCTTTAAATTCCTTCATGGTTATGAAAGAGTGGATAGGGATCGATATTTTGATATGGCTGGCACTAGAACTAGAGGCCATAGTTTGAAGCTTCGTAAGAAAACTTCTTTGCAGGATGTAAGAAAGTACTTTTTTAGTGTAAGAGTAGTTGATAATTGGAATTGGCTAAGCGAGGAGGTAGTTAATGCTATCTCAATCCATAGTTTTAAGGACAGGTATGATAAGAATCACTAAGTACAAAATGGAACCGATGAGGAGACGGGAAGATAGGAGCTTTGGGCTCTTTCCCGTAAGCACAACTAGGTAATCACACACACACACACACACACATACACACACACACACACACACACACACACACACACACACACACACACACATGACATATCCCCTCATGTGCTTAAAAAATGCGCAAACACAATATCAGTGGCACTAAGTATCATATTTAAGGAGTCACTGGAGTCGGGGGAGATTCCAAGATGCTGGAAACAAGCAAATGTGATACCTATCTTCAAAAAGGGAAGGAGGGATACGGCTCTGAACTATAGACCAGTTTCCTTGACCAGCATAGTTTGCAAACTTATGGAGAAACTACTAAGGAAACATATCTCTCTTCACTTGGAATCCTTCAACTTTTTGTCAGTGAGGCAACATGGCTTCAGAGAAGGAAGATCAACAGTAACAAACTTATTAGAATTTTATGATGAGGTAAGCCAAATCTTACAGGAAAGAGAGGGCTGGGCAGATTGCATATTCCTAGACTTCCAGAAAGCGTTTGACACTGTTCCACATGGGAGACTTATTAGGAAGCTGCAATCAATGGCTAGAATAGGTGGAAATGTCTTGGAATGGATAAAAACTTACTTAGAAGGAAGGGAACAGAGGGTTAGAGTAAGACACTCAGTGTCTGAATGGAGAAGAGTTAGTAGTGGAGTTCCACAGGGTTCAGTTTTAGGGCCACTTTTGTTCCTTGTATATGTAAATGACCTACCAGAGTCTGTAAATTCATTCATGAATATGTTTGCAGATGATGCAAAGATTGTGAAGAAAGTAAAAAACGAGAACAATGGTAGAGAACTTCAGGAGGATCTAAATAATCTGCATGAGTGGTCAGAAAAGTGGCTAATGAAATTCAATACCTCAAAATGTAAGGTAATGAGAATGGGTACAAGTGCAAGAAGGCCCAAGCTTGACTACTCGGTGCTGGAGTACAACTTCAAGAGACAGAAAATGAGAGAGATCTAGGAGTAAACATACTGGCAGATTTGTCTCCAGAAATACATATAAATGGCGTAGTAAGGGCAGCATATGCATTCTTATCAAATGTAAGGGTAGCCTTCAGGCACATGGACAAGGAAATGTTCAGAAATATTTATGTAACCTATGTGAGGCCAAAACTCGAATATGCAGCCCCCTTTTGGAATCCGCACTGAAAAAGCACATAGCTAAGCTTGAAAAAGTTCAAAGACATGCCACGAAACTGGTGCCAGAAATACGCAATCTCGGTTATGATGAGAGGCTGAGGGAATTAGACTTGCCATCACTCGAAGCTAGAAGAGTAAGGGGGGATATGGTGACAGTCTTTAAATTCCTTCATGGTTATGATAGAGTGGATAGGGATCGATATTTCGATATGGCTGGCTCTAGAACTAGAGGTCATAGTTTGAAGCTTCGTAAGAAAACTTGTTTGCAGGATGTAAGGAAATACTTTTTCAGTGTAAGAGTAGTTGATAATTGGAATTCGCTAAGCGAGGAGGTAGTTAATGCTATCTCAATCCATAGTTTTAAGGACAGGTATGATAAGTATCACTAAGTCTAAAATGGAACCGATCAGGAGACGGGAAGATACGAGCTTTGGGCTCTTTCCCGTAAACACAATTAGGTAATCACAATTAGGTAATCACACACACACACACACAAACACACACACACTGGTGTATTTGCCGTTGCTTAAAAGATATGCACAATATTAAGTTTTCATTTAAAGTAAAATAGTTGAGTTATAACAAACATCTTAAATAAAATGCAATATGAAGTGTAAGAGCCAGTAATTATATTATGAAATTGCTCATTTTTTCTTTATCAAAATGAATGCGTGCAGTAAATATAACTTTGCGTTGTTTTAAACTTTCAAACCAATCAACACATCATGAAGTGTCTTGCTTTATCTTATAAACCCAAAACAAAAAGAACACATGAAACTAAAACACCACACACATAAAACGAGACTGAGAGAGGGACCTTTCAATCACTTCCTATTTTCTCTCTTTTTTTATTTATTGTGTTCTTAAACAATAAACAAATAATATACATATCGTATCCTCAGCCTGCTGGCTAGTACAGTGGTAACGCGCTGGCTTCGCATTCACGAGGTCTAAAGATCGATTCCCGTCCAAGACCGAGAATTCAAGCTGTTTACTGGCAGGAACTGCTGTGGTTGGACACCACAGTGGGGGATTGGGGGCTTGACCTGGCTGACGAATACCCATTGTATTGAAATGGAAATAAAGGTTTATTACTTATTATTATTATATTATTCTAACTGATTTACTCAGAAATATCTCACTCTCTCTCTCTCTCTCTCTCTCTCTCTCTCTCTCTCTCTCTCTCTCTCTCTCTCTCTCTCTCTCTCTCCTCTCCAGTTTGGAGGGGGAAATAGAGCGGATACACGAGAGAAAGAGAGAGAGAGAGAGAGAGAGAGAGAGAGAGAGAGAGAGAGAGAGAGAGAGAGAGAGAGAGAGAGAGAGAGAGAGAGAATACAAGCGGTCATATCAAAGCTTTGTGAGATCATTCATTTAATTGCATCATTTGGGTCATAAAAGCAATCCTCCAAAAACGGGGAACACACACACAGCAAACTGCATCAGACCTCCCTCCCCCCATAACTTCACCAATCTCAGTACGGAAGGAGATAAGTAGAGATGTTGATGATGATGATGACGATTAATTACTAACTATACTGTTACCTACACCACCATTTTTATGCTTTCTACTGTTTTTACAATAATTATAATCATCATTAAGATAATAATACAACACTAATAATAATAATAATAATAATAATAATAATAATAATAATAATAATAATAATAATAATAATAATAATAATAATAATAATAATAATGATAAATATTATAATAATAAAAATAATAATAATAATAATAATAATAATAATAATAATAATAATAATAATAATAATAATAATAATAATAATAAAAATAATAATAATAATAATAATAACAATAATAATAATAATAATAATAATAATAATAATAATAATAATAATAATAATAATAATAATAATAATAATAATAATAATAATATTGATAATAATAGTAAAAAATAATAATAATAATAATGATGATAATAATAATAATAATAATAATAATAATAATAATAATAATAATAATAATAATAATAATAATAATAATATTTTTATTATTATTATTATTATTATTATTATTATTATTATTATTATTATTATTATTATTATTACTCTCTCTCTCTCTCTCTCTCTCTCTCTCTCTCTCTCTCTCTCTCTCTCTCTCTCTCCTCTCTCTCTCTCCTCTCTCTCTCTCTCTCTCTCTTCCAATTTCCCATTTTCTATTTCAATAAGAGAAAAAGCAAATTTGTAAATTGGCTCCTGTATCAAAGCTTTGTCAGACTCATCACTTAATTGCATCATTTGGGGATACACAAATAAAGAATAAACAAAAACACACATATAAATAAAGAAACGAATAAATAATATTGTTTACATCGTGGCCCCGTTCCACCTCCACCCACAAAAGAGGGGAGAGGGAGATATGGCTGGAAATTGGTTTTGCCACAAAAAGGTATACAGCGCGCGCAGACACGCAATCAACACACGCACACCAACTCGAAATTCGCATCAAATTTGTTGATAAAAAGGGATCAGGTAAAGATGAGTGACCCCAGTGCATTAGATAATCCCATAAATTGTTAGCTTAGGTTAAGCCTATATTAAGCAAGATTAGGTTAGCTTAGCTTAGCCTAGGTTAATGTTCATCCTAACCTACACTATTCAAACTTAATCTAACAATTTTCGGAGCTTTGATGTGCTTGGATTCGCTAATCTTTACCTGATCCATAAACAAAGGATTAACTGGGATAATCATATCGCTCTTCGAAGCCGATTTGTGGTCTCGTGACGAAAGGACCAGCACTGGTCCTACGCGGTCTTTCCAGAATGAAAGAAAGCGAAAGAAAAGATAATTATAAGAACAAGAAAATCAGAAGTTGAAGCTGTGTAAGGCCGATAAAAAGAACGATAAAGACGGAGAGACATAATCTCATGCTATTCCTTCACATCTGACAAGTCATAACACTTCTCATCTCTGTCTTACTTTCTTTCTCGTTTCCTTGGTGTCCGAGCCTATTTAGGGAATATTCTTTGCCCGTCTCGATGCCACACTAATAAAAATTATAAAAAAAAGTTCAGGGAAAGTGGAAGCCCGGAAGAAGAAGAAGAAGAAGAAGAAGAAGAAGAAGAAGAAGA
>JAXCGZ010002439.1:0-10000 GCA_037179515.1 Halocaridina rubra | reverse complement strand
CGTTAATCAACAGCCCAATTTCTTGAAAACAGGTTTTAATTTTTGACAAAGTGTTTTCTGCTCTTAAGGTCAAATACCTCGGCTCCTACGTAACGAAGGATGGAGACCTAGAGAGAGAGATTGATCATAGGATCCAGGTAGCGTGGAAGAGCTGGAAGAGAACATCAGGGGTGCTATGTGACAAGAAAATCAGTGCTAGAGTGAAAGGAAAAGTGTACAAGTCAGTTGTGAGACCAGCATTGCTGTACGGAGCGGAGACGTGGCCGGTGAAAAAGGTTCAAGAAAGGAAGATAGATGTCGCAGAAATGAGAATGCTGAGGGGGATGTGTGGGGTGACGAGGGAGGACAGGATACGAAATGACCGGATCAGAGGTACAGTGAAGGTGGTGGAGGCGTCGGCGAAAGCGCAGGAGAGGAGATTACAGTGGTTCGGTCATGTGAAGAGGAGAGAAGAAGACTACGTGGGTGTGAGAGTGATGGAGATGGACGTGGAGGGCAGACGTAGACGAGGAAGACCTAAACTACGGTGGAAGGACCGACTGAAGGAGGATCTCAGAGAGAGACAGCTGGAGGAGGAGCAAGTGATGGACCGGAACCAGTGGAGACGACTAGTGAAGAGATGCGACCCCATATGAAAATGGGAACGCAAATAGAGGAAGAAGAAGAAGAAGGTTAGCTCTGTGAGATTATTAATATCACCACTAAGGAGTAGTTGAG
Organism: Halocaridina rubra; assembly: GCA_037179515.1. Taxonomy (NCBI): domain Eukaryota; kingdom Metazoa; phylum Arthropoda; class Malacostraca; order Decapoda; family Atyidae; genus Halocaridina; species Halocaridina rubra. Next base: position 9,283 of record JAXCGZ010002439.1, on the reverse strand, counting down.
TGTCATCTGCATATTGTACGACTAGACAGTCAGATATGAAAGAAGATAGATCATTTACGTAACTGAAGAAGAGGATAGGCCCAAGTACAGATCCCTGAGGAACACCAAATGATACAGTTTTTTGGCACAGAGATAATGTTGTTAAGACGTATATATTGTTTGCGATTAGATAGATACTCTCTAAACCAGTTCGGATCAATATTTAGGTTTGTACATTTACTTATAAGAATTTCATGATTTACGCTGTCGAAGGCTTTTGATAAATCTAATAATACAAGCAGAGATATTTTTTTCATATCTATATTATTATAGATGCTATTCGTAACTTTGAGCAGTGCAGTTTCCGTCGAGAGTTTCGGTCTAAAACCATGTTGGTTAATAGCTAATAGTCTGTTTGACTCTAAATATGACATAAGTTGGCATGCAACAATTTTTTCTAATATTTTAGAGAAAATGGGTAGCAGGAAAATGGGACGATAGTTTGTCACATCTTCTCTGTCCCCCTTTTTATGCAGAGGTATTACATGTGATTTTTTCCAAGAGTCAGGAAACTATTTAGTAACAATGGAAGTGTTCATAATAGTTAGAATATAGGATGCAATCACGGGTAGAGCATCTTTGATGAATTGAAATGGTATACCAACTGGACCATAAGAGCAAGAGTTACTTAGGCTCTTTATGGTAAGAATTAGGGTAGCACAATCTATAGGAGGAGTTAGCTTGAAGTACTCTCATGTGTTTACATTGGAAGAATTGACATTTAAGTAATTACTATTCACTGACTTGATGTTTTCTTGTGTTTTCTCATGTGTATTTTTGCCAACGTTAGCAAAATAGTTATTAAAGTTTTCCTCTTTGTCTTTCAACTCCGTAATATTTCCATAATTTTTTGAGGTAGTCTTTTCATTTGGTATCATGCTTCTTATAACTTTCCATGTTGCCACTGTATAATGTCTAGAATCATTAAATTGTTCTTTGTAAAAGTCTTTTATACTTACATTGATGAGAGATCTGACACGTTTCTTTTCTGTTTTATAACGTTCTCGGAGAGTCATATCATATCTATTAATTTTTAGCTCTTTTTGTATTTGATTTTTTATTTGCATTGCCTCTTTGATGTCATTAGTTAATCAGGGGGTTGAGGGGCGGGTTATTTTTCTTGTTACAATGGGCGCACAACTATCTAAGCATTCACGGAAGACTTTTGTTAGAATCTCAACCTGCAAATTGACATTATTAGTGTTTATAATTCTAATAAGTACATTTGTGTTGTTGATTAATGCTTCACAAAAGCCCCAATCAGCATCCAACGGCCGCCTGGGATTACATGGTCAGCCTTTGCTACTGCTCGCATTTTTGTAAACGGTTCTATTATTCATGAGAGCTGAGCTTCAAAAGTGATGAACTATATACAGGTTGGCTATGGCTGGACTATTGACATGACTAAATGTGATGATTATGCTCACTGAAGGGGACGTGAGATCACGTGTTCACCACGTGAGATCATATTATATGTACTTCAAGAACAAAGTAAAATCGAGCCTTGCAAGTCTAAATTCATACATGTATTATTTGTGCATATTTCATAAAAGTCTTTATGGGTTTCAAAATGATAACATTTGGCCTCATTCAGGGACAGATAATTAAAAATTAAATGTGGAAGCCACACACAAATATTCTTTAACATTATGGATTAGGTTATGATCATCCGTCTTCAGTAATTATGTAACATTCTCAATCTTCCGGAAGAAATGGAAATGCAGCGTGGTTGTGGAGCCTTCATCAACCGGAGAGAATTTTGTTCTTCCATTAAATATATTAGCAGTGAAAACTATATTCACTAGCTCTATATATATATATATATATATATATATATATATATATATATATATATATATATATATATATATATATATATATATATATATATAACATATAAACACACATATCACAACTGTCAAGTCACCACACTCCCTATCCCTATTTCTCTTTTTAGTTCCTTCGTGCCCGGGCCCGATGAGAGGAGATTTATCTTTTTTTTTTTCAACCTGGTACCACAATTATATATATATATATATATATATATATATATATATATATATATATATATATATATATATATATATATATATATATATATATATATATATATATATATATATATATATATATATATATATATATATATATATATATATATATATATATATATATATATATATATATATATACATACTATATATATATATATATATATATATATATATATATATATATATATATATATATATATATATATATATATATATATATATATATATATATATATACACACACACACATCACAACTGTCAAGTCACCACACTCCCTATCCCTATTTCTCTTTATGGTTCCTTCGTTCCCAGGACCGATGAGGGTAGATTTGTCTTTTTTTTTTTCCAACCTGGTGCCACAATCATATATATATATATATATATATATATATATATATATATATATATATATATATATATATATATATGTATATATATATATATATATATATATATATATATATATATATATATATATATATATATATATATGCATATATATATACATATATATATATATATATATATATATATATATATATATATATATATATATATATATATATATATATATATATATATATATATATATATATATATATATATATATATATATATATATATATATATATATATATATATATATATATATATATATATATATATATGTATATATATGTATATATATATATATATATATATATATATATATATATATATATATATATATATATATATATATATATATATATATATATATATTTAATATATATATATATATATATATATATATATATATATATATATATATATATATATATATATATATATATATATATATAAATATACATATATATATATATATATATATATATATATATATATATATATATATATATATATATATATATATATATATATATATATATATATATATATATATATATAATATACATATATATATATATATATATATATATATATATATATATATATATATATATATATATATATATATATATATATATATATATATATATATATATATATATATATATATATATATATATATATATATATATATATATATATATATATATATATATGTATATATATATATATATATATATATATATATATATATATATATATATATATATATATATATATATATATATATATATATATATATATATATATGTATATATATATATATATATATATATATATATATATATATATATATGCATGTGATATATATATATATATATATATATATATATATATATATATATATATATGATTTCAGCTTGAGTATGAGATCCATTCTGGTTCCAGTGATATTCTTGAGGAAAGTTTTTTTTAAAATTGTGACACCGGGACAGGCAAGAAAATTGCCCCCATCAATAAAGGCCCGAGCACGAAGAAAGCAATAAGATGAAAGAAAAGAAAAATGTTACAGACAAGGCAGATATGAGGTAATAATGTACAAAGGAAAAGGACAGACTGAAAGAATAGTCAAAGTACTGAGGAACTAGAGATATGGGAGGTTTAGGCCCTGAGGTGCTGATAGATCCGCTTTCCGAAGAAAGATAAGTTATAAGAATTAGGAGAGACAGAAGGAGGAAGAGAGTTCCAGTGTCTGGAGGCAGATGGGAAGATATAGTCACTGCACCGAGCAAGCCACAAGCTACAAATCTCCACACAGTACCTGTGAGACAAAGCTACTTGGCGAGTGTTATGCAGCCTGGGCAGTGTGGAAGGGAAGCAACTCGCCAACTCATCAGAGCAACGATGGAATTAGTAGCGATAGAAAAGAGAAAGGGATGATACCTTACAGCGAAGAGAGAGAGAATCAAGATTAGAAGTAAGGGAAGGGTCATTGTTGAGACTGACTGCCTTAAATTCAACCCTATCAAGGAGATAAGTTTAAGAAGAAGCACTATAGATGTGCGAGTAGTATTCTAAGAAGGGACGGATAAGACCTTGATAGATTTTAAATAACTGTAAAGAATTAAATTAATAACGAAAACGAAACAGAACCCCCAATTTTTTTGGATGTAGATTTAGATATTTGGATTATGTGATTCCTCCAAGACAAGTTAGAGGCTATATGGATTTCTAATATGTTGATAGAATCAAGAGGGTATATTTCTTTAGTTTCGAAGACAATAGGGCCTCGGGAGGAGCAGATAAATAGATAGCCAGAAACTGTGTCTTGGAGGCATTAAATTTAACTAAATAATGGGTATACCACTGAGGTACTCTCTGCAAATCGGAGTTGAGAGTAGAAGAAAGAGTGATACGAGACTGATTATGAGTAGCAGATGAAGGTTGTGAAGAAAAGGCAGAGGAATAATTATGAGTTGAATCGTCGGCAAAGGTGTGAAGAAGAGAGGAAGATGGGAACTGAAGAAGATTATTGATGAAGAGAAGGAATATAGTAGGTGAAAGAACAGAGCCCTGTGGAACACTACTGGTAACAGGGAATGAGTTAGAAGTTGCACCGTCAGCAACCACAAATATAAAAAGGTCAGAGAGAAAACTGGAAATCAGAGAACAGAGAGAAGAGGTAAAGCCATTGGCAGGGAGCTTGGCCAACAAAGCCTTGTACCAGACTCTGTCAAAAGCCTTAGAAATATCAAGGGCGACGACAGAGGATTCCCTATAGTTCCTTAGAGATGATGACCAAACATGAAATAAGCGTGTCAGGGCAACTGATACGAGACCAACTCATTCCCGGAAAATTCATATCGGACAACTCATACCTGGACAATTGATATCTAGGACAATTGATATATAGGACAACCCATAACAGGTATAAAGTGATAACAATTTAATTTTGAAAGAAAAATCAAGTAAGAACACGCATGATTTGTCATTGACAAACGTTATCTTTTGGGGGACAATGAAAACTAAAAACATTAAAGAATGTCAATATAAAAAGAATTTACTAAAACTGAAACTTAGTGCAGATTATATGCCACAGCTATTAAGAATGACATTTTATGGCAAGGATCATACTTTCTTGATTTATCTGCATTCTATCTGTGAAAATGATATATGTAGTATTTTTTTTTAAGAGTGTGACACCGGGACAGGCAAAAACTGCCCTCATCAACAAAGACCCGGGCACGAGAAAATACCAAGACGAAGGAAAAGAAAAAGGTTAAGGGCAAGGCAAATATGAGGTAATGTCACACAAAGGAAAACGACAGACAGAAAAAAACAGTCAAAGTAAAGAGGACCCAGAGATATGGAGGACTAGGCTCTGAGATGACGATAGATCTGCTTTATGAAGGATGAAAGGTCATAAGAATTAGGAAAGACAAAAGGAGGAAGAGAGTTCCAGAGTCTGGAGGTAGATGGAAGAAGCAGTCGCTGCACCGACCAATCCGCGAGCTACAAATCTCCACACAGTACCTGTGAGATGAGGACGCTTGGCGAGTGTTACGCGGCCTCGGCAGTGGAGGAGGGATGCAACTCGCCAACTCATCAGAGCAGTGATGGAAGTAGTAGCGATAGAAAAGCGAAAGGGAAGATACCTTACGGCGAAGAGAGAGAGAATCCAGGTTAGAAGTAAGAGAAGGATCATTAATGAGTCTGACTGCCTTAGATTCAACCCTATCAAGAAGATAAGTAAAGGAGGAAGCACCCCAGATGTGTGAGCAGTATTCTAAGCAGGGGCGGATAAGACCTTTGTAAATTTTAAGTAACTGCAATAAGGAAAAGTAATAACAAAAACGAAACAAAACCCCCAATTTTTTGGATGAAGATTTAGAAATTTGGATTATGTGATTCCTCCAAGACAAGTTAGAGGCTATATGGATTCCTAATATATTGATAGAGTTAAGAGGGTAAATTTCACTAGTTTCGAAGACAATAGGGTTATCAGGAGGAGAAGAAGATGAAGAGATAGCCTGAAACTGTCTTGGAGGCATTGGATTTATCTAAATTTTGGGTGCCCCATTCAGATACTCTCTGCAAATCGGAGTTAAAAGTAGAAGAAAGAGTGATACGAGATTGATTACGAGTAACAGATGAAGGTTGTGAAGAAAAGGCAGAGGAAAAGTGAAGGGTAGAATCATCGGCAAAGGCATGAAGAAGAGAGGAAGATGGGGATTGTAGAAGATCATTGATGAAGAGAAGGAAGAGACTTGGTAAAAGAACAGAGCCCTGTGGAACACCACTGGAAAAAGAGAAAGGGCTAGATGTCTCGCCATCAACAACTACAGATACAAAACGGTCAGTAAGAAAACTAGAAATCAGAGAACAGAAAGACGGGGTAAAGCCATAGGCAGGGAGTTTGGCCAACAGAGCCTTGTGCCAGACTCTGTCAAAAGCCTTAGAGATATCAAGGGCGACGACAAAGGATTCCCCATAGTTCCTCAGAGAAGATGACCATACATGAGTAAGATAGGACAGGAGATCACTAGTGGATCTTGCCTTGCGGAAGCCGTACTGGTGATCGGAGATAAGTGAGTTAGATTCAAGGCGTTTCAAGAAGTGAGCATTGAGCAAAGTTTCAAAAACTTTAGCACTAGAGGAGGTTAGAGCAATAAGTCGGTAGTTAGAAGGAATAGAGCGGTCACCCTTATTAGGAACAGGTTGAACTAGAGCATGCTTCCAAGATGAAGGATAGATACTGGTTGACAGAATGAGGCGAAAAAGACGGCAAAGCACGGGAGCCAGTTCCTCTGCAAACTCCTTAAGGTACCTTGCAGGGATACTATCGGGACCAGATGCCTTGTTCGTCTTTAGTGAGCGAAGAACCTTATGAACTTTGCGTGAAGAAAGGATAAGGGAGGGCATAGGGTTAGAGAGGGGAAAAGATTGAGGAACAGGTGCGCTGGAATCGTTGATAGAAGAGTTGGCAGAAAAATGAGAGCCAAAGAGAGTGGCTTTGTCAGTGGGAGAGCAAGCTATAGAACCATCAGAACGAATGAGAGGGGGAAAGCTTGAGTTACAGAAGTTTTTGGAGAGGTTTTTGGCTAAGGACCAGAAGCTTTTGTCAGTGGGAGAGGAGTTGAGGTCATCAACTTTCCTTCTTATAAAGGAAGCCTTAGACCTTCGAATCTGAGCTGTACAGCAATTCCTAGCTATAATAAAAGCAGAGCGAGTTAAATCGGAAGGAGAGGCTTGGTAAGATCGGTGAGCCTGATTCCTAGCCTGGATAGCCATGGAGCAGGCACTTTCAAACTAAGGTTTAGGGGGAGAGAAAGTTTTTGTAGAAGAGGGGATGTACGCCTCCATTCCCGCGGCCATGATCTCGGCAACTTTTACAGCTACCCGATCAGGGTTGCGGGACCGAAAGCAGTAGTCATCTCATGGGAAGTCAAAGAGAAAGTTACGCAAATTTTCATATTGGGTTCGCTCGAAGTGCCAAAGGCGGCGTTGAAAAGGAGGGACTGGTGGTGGGGGAGCGAAAATAGAAGAGACAGAGATCATGGAGTGGTCAAATTTACCAAGAGGGGAAAGCACAGAATAAGAGTAGTTTGAAGGGTTAGAAGCAAAAAATAGGTCAAGAGTGTTTGCAGCATGTTCGTGAAGATCAGGAACGCGAGTAGGATGTACATTGAAGTCTCCAATGTAGAGAACTTCAGCATGTTATCATCCACAAGATTCTTAGCTCCTTGCTGAGATTTAATGTAATATGGCATTGTGAGGGCTAACGAAAATATTAAAACAGCTGAAAAGTTGACAAATACGAAACCAACTGACTTGACAAGTACAAAATATAAAGATAAAACAATTTTATTGAAAAGTTATGATGACCGTTTGTAATTTGTTTGCTGGACGAACAGTAACTAGCATGAACTGGAAATTTAAAGGAGGCTAGTCTTTAGTTAAAGAGTTAAACGATCACTGTTACGCCTATAAACTAAAAATTGCCTATTTACTTTATCAATAGCTATTTTTAAGTGGGTTATCTTTTTTAAGTGAAAATATTTATAATTGTTATGAGTTATATATCAATTGTCCTAGTTATCAATTGTCCAGGTATGAGTTGTCCGATATGAGTTTTCCAGGAATGAGTTGTCCTGGTATCAGTTGCCCTAGAACCTGAAATAAGATAGGATAGGAGGTCACCAGTGGATTTTGCCTTGCGAAAGCCGTACTGGTGATCATAGATAAGTGAGTTAGATCCAAAACATTTCAAAAAGTGATCAAATAAGCAAAGTTTCCAAAACTTTAGCGATAGAAGTGGTTATGGTGATAGGTTGGTAGTCTGAAGGAATAGAGCGGTCACCCTTCCTAGGAACAGGTTGCACTAGAGCATGCTTCCAAGATGAGGGATAGATACTGGCAGATAGAATGAGACGAAAAAGACGGCAATGCATGGGAGCCAGTTCATTTGCAAACTCCTTAAGGAACCTTGCAGGGATACCATCGGGACCAGATGCCTTGTTCGTCTTTAGCGAGTGAAGAACCTTATTAACTTTGCGTGAAGAAAGGATAAGGGAGGGCATAGGGTTAGAGAGGGGTAAAGACTGAGGGACAGATGCGTTGGAATCGTTTACGGAAGAGTTAGCAGAAAAATGAGAGCCAAAGAGAGTGGCTTTGTTGGTGGAAGAGCAAGCTATAGAACCATCAGAACGAATGAGAGGGGGAAAGCTTGAGTTACAGAAGTTTTTTGGAGAGGTTTTTTGGCTAAGGACCAAAAACATTTGTCAATGGGAGAGGAGTTAAGAACATCAACTATACTTGTTATAAAGTAAGCCTTAGACCTTCGAATCTGAGCAGTATATGGGCAAAGCTGATGTAACAAAATTTTAATCTCCCATTCTTATAGGTTTTTACATGTAATAGGTTGGTTCCTGGCACCAGCAACCCGTTGTGATACTACAGTAGGAGGTCTTTTGGACTTAATTAGGACGGTCCAGGAAAGAATCAGTGTTAAGTCCTCCTTCAGATATGGGTCTTTTTCTATGCCTACATCAACACCAAATGTTCTTGTATATTCGTTACACATCTCTCATTATCCCTTCACATCTGACAAGTCACTACACTCTACATTTTTATTTATCTATACTTTAGACCTCAGGTCATCATTGATGCAATCCATCCACCTACGCTTTGGTCTCTGTGGGGGGGTTTTTAAAAGATGCTGCTAGAGTGTTGTTAAGATTCTGTTTTACTAAGGGGACTCAAAGTACCGAGCTCGGTTAAGAGCTCACAAACAGACAGGA
>JAXCGZ010002438.1:0-57501 GCA_037179515.1 Halocaridina rubra | reverse complement strand
TATTAATTTTTTCTCAAATCACACAATTCCCTTATCTGTCTAATACTTAACCTAAGTAATAAAAAAACAAATATCTAGTTGGACACCGCAAATGCAATTACTTGTAATCTTGTTTAAATTAAAACACAAATCGAGGTTATCAGTGCTTATAGCTATTAGTTCAAACAATCTAGTTTAGTACTGGGTGCAGAAATTATTCTTCTATTAATTTACTAAAGCCATACTCCCTCATATATGCTGGGTGGCTGAGTCAAAGCATGTCTACAAAGCAATATGGCGGAGTCCTCTGACCTCAATTTCTTTTAATAGTTTCCTCATTACTCTCTGGATAAAAATTACAAGAACTTAGCTTTTTGGGGATTCTACATGAAGGATATTACTGCCTCTGGTACTGGGGGTGGGGGTTTTTCTTTCTGATGGGCTCTCTGGTTTCCCTCCATACCTCTCATAAGATTGCCGATTCACCATCCCTTGAATCTTCTCACTCACAGTCTTATGCACGGTGAAGTACTTCGTGAATTGCCCTGAAATTCTCTCCCAGCTTGACCAATCATCTAGCCATTCGGCATTTCTCATCCTTCATGACCAATGTTTCAGCAACTTTGCAGCAGAGTCAAAATGTAATGGACAAGTCTTAATGCTGAGCGCCTTTTCTATAGGGGGCCGGGGTTGAGTAATAACTACCGGTGCTCATTCCATCTTCTTATCCTCCAAAGACGCATCAAACTCTTCAGTATCTTGATTTTTTTCACAACCCAAGATACACTGGCATATAGCTTCGTGTTTCTTCATGATGAATCTGGCATGGGATTGTACTCAGATGCCACCACTGTCATATTTAGAAGCCGTGTCTGCGGTATACCACTGTCATATTTTGTAATCGTACCTCACTCTCGTGTTAGAGTTGTACTTTTGTTGCCATCACTGTCGAGTAGATATTATTATATTTTTCTACACTCCAGGCCAGGGCTTAATCATGCAAAGTGATAACAGATATGCGAAGATACTTGACCCATAATTTATTTAATAGTTACAGAGGTCCTTTAGGCCTCATTGCCCGTGCCTCCTCGCAAGCTGTTTGACCTTTTTTAACACCTCGGGCCATTCAATGACATACAAAGAGATGGCTTCATGGCTCTTGGTCATGCCTCCACCAATAGGCTTTCAATGAAGGGGGAACTCCTTACCAAATTTTGAGCTTGGTTTCTATAACGTCCATGGGCATGAGCTATACCTCACTCCCCACAGCCATTACAGAAATACATCATTTCTGGTGAAGCATTAATTTGCAGCAAAAAGAATGACTATCATCCACTGAGATAACAGAGTTCATGTAAAGCAACATACTATTAAGTCAAGCACATCTAAAAGCATTGTGAATTACAAGAGCTTTTATTATTAATATTAGGAATTGCTAATGTGTCATTTTAGGCCATAGGCAGAGCATAATTATCGAAGTGCTATTTTTCTGTATTATATATCAAAGTTTCCCAATGCACCTTAATACATGCTAAAGTTACCTGAAAATTATTTCATTGTCAATGGTACACTCAATATATAGAACATTCTGTAAATGGTTGCACTGTTGGTAATTTTCAGTTTCTTGTGTTATGTTCTATTCTATGGGAAATGTCTCTCTCTCACTTTCTATTTTTTATCGATAATTTTCCATATTCTTTTTATTTTCATCTAAATTTTTTTACTTCATTTGCATCCCCCTTTGTCCACAAGGGGTGGGGATGAGCCATCACTTCTTGTTCTAGTATTCACAGATAATGTGTTGGATATTGAAAAAATTGAGTATGAACCACCAATTGCAAAGAGTGACCACTGTGTGTTGTTGATGGAGTATATCATTGAAGATATTCTGCCTGAAAGTAGAGGCACTGAGGACATGAGGAGGAACTATCCGAAAGGAGATTACATCTAAATGAATGATCTTTTTGCAGTTATTGACTGGAGAACCTTATTTTACAACAAATCTGTGCAAGAAAGATATGACATCTTTAGTGAGAAATATGGGAAGATAGTAGATTGCTGCATACCTGTCACCAAAGTAGGTGTAATTCATGCCAGAGAGAAATGGTTCGATAATGAGTGTAAAAGAGGTAAGGAGTGGAGAGACAAATGCTGGAAAAGGTATATTAGGAGAAAAAACATAAATGCCTGGCACCTCCTACAAAAGAGCAAGAAATGACTACCTAAGTAAAAGTAGAGAGGCAGAGAGAGACTATGAGAGGGACATCACCAGGAAGGCTAAAGAGAATCCCTAGCTTTTCCACAGCTTTATCAGAGGAAAACTGAAGGTAAAAGAATAGGTTTTTAGGCTAAAGAGAGCGGATGGAAGCATCACTAAGATGGATGAGGAGATCTGCAAAGAATTGAAGAAGGAGTTTCAGTCAGTATTTACAGTAGAAAATACCCCACTCTCTCATATTGCAGAGATATAAGCTCAAGGGCCGGTATTAGAGAACATCAACCTTACAGCCACAGAGGTATACAAAGCGCTGATGGAGTTAGATGTTCATAAAGCTACAGGTCCTGATGACATATTCCCTCATGTACTTAAAAAATGAGCAGACTCAATATTAGTGGCACTGGGTATCATATTTAAAAAATCACTGGAGTCAGGGGAGATTCCAATATGCTGGAAACAAGCAAATGTGATGCCTATCTTCAAAAAGGGAAGGAGGGATGTGGCTCTGAACTATAGACCAGTTTCCTTAACCAGCATAGTTTGCAAAGTTATGGAGAAACTACTAAGGAAACATATCTCTCTTCACTTGGAATCCTTCAACTTTTTGTCAGTGAGGCAACATGGCTTCAGAGAAGGTAGATCAACAGTAACAAACTTATAAGAATTTTATGATGAGGTAAGCCGAATCTTACAGGAAAGAGGGGGCTGGGCAGATTGCATTTTCCTAGACATCCAGAAAGCGTTTGACACTGTTCCACATGGGAGACTTTTTAGGAAGCTGCAAGCAATGGCTAGAATAGGTGGACATGTCTTGGGATGGATAAAAACATACTGGGAAGGAAGGGAACAGAGGGTTAGAGTAAGACACTCAGTGTCTGAATGGAGAAGAGTTAGTAGTGGAGTTCCACAGGGTTCAGTTTTAGGGCCACTTTTGTTCCTTGTATATGTAAATGACCTATCAGAGCATGTAAATTCATTTGGATTGGATATGGTGACAGTCTTTAAATTCCTTCATGGTTATGATAGAGTGGATTGGGAACGATATTTTGATATGGCTGGCTCTAGAACTAGAGGTCATAGGTTGAAGCTTCGTAAGAAAACTTCTTTGCAGAATGTAAGGAAATACTTTTTAGTGTAAGAGTAGTTGATAATTGGAATTTGCTAAGCGAAGAGGTAGTTAATGCTATCTCAATCCATAGTTTTAAGGACAGGTATGATACGTATCACTAAGTCGAAAATGGAACCGACCAGGAGACGGGAAGATACGAGCTTTGAGCTGTTTACCGTAAACACAATTAGGTAATTACATATGGAGTACCACATTTTGGGATATCGCTTGGTACTGGGCCGACCCCCTCCTAATTCCATCATTCCTCACGTCTATGCTGTGAGATAGGTCCGGGTTGTAACAATGAATGGCCCTTAGCCGTATGTCGGTGGGTCACTGGACAATGCAAGGGAGCAGATATTTCGAGTGCCTCTTCCCCCGCATTGACGCGACTGTTGAGGCGATCATATCACCATATCTCTTCTCATGACACCTATCCCTTGAATGTGCATCTCCGTCCAAGCTCAGATTCTGCAATCATAATAGCCTAGATTCTAGGGCCAGAAATAAGGGCCTGATGTGGCTATCACAAATACATTACACACTAGATATCACCTCTGGGTACGAACAATGGCCATATGTAAGCACACAAAGGGGATACTGCTCATCCTAGTATCTGTGAGCGCTTGCAATCTTTCCAATGGGTAAAAGGGAAAAGTGCAAAATTGCAGGTTGGGGCAGCCTTGAAATAGAATAACGTTTGTAAATATTTGTTTACACCATTCAGATCAGTTTTCCAAGGTAATTAGGATATAGCTGAATAACTGATAGAGCATATCTACAAGACATTATTGTGCTATAGACATCAAATCATGAAAAGTCATGACATGCAGAGAAGAGCAGCACAAAATTAATGCTCTTTTTAAGAGTGACTACAGTAACACAATGGTAAGAGTTCAAAATAAAAATGCTAGTGCTGTAATAATAATAATAATAATAATAATAATAATAATAATAATAATAATAATAATAATAATAATAATAATAATAATAATAATAATAATAATAATAATAATAATAATAATAATAATAATAATAATAATAATAATAATAACAGCAAATAATAAGTGAAAATAGCATTTTGAAGCAAGAACAAAGATTCAGTAAATATATTTCATAATAATACTCTTTTTAAAGTACTTTCTTTTCGCCAGTTTCTTTTACCATTTTTTTAATTCCTGCTGTCACAATGTATAGTAGCATGGCTACCAACCTTCCTGTTGCTCAGTTTATCAGTGGTAGCTCAGATTTCCTTTAAAGAAAGTTGTAATATGTGGCAGACAAACTCTGTGTTACTACTCAATTCAAATTCTGTCTTATCAGTATAACATAACCATGCAAAAACTCATCATAAATATTGGAGCATGCTCACATTTATCATCTATCTATTCTATTCTATCTACCTTGGCAGTTTCCCCCATTAACTGGGGGGTAACTGACATGAAAAAACTAATAAGGGGATTCCTTTGCTTTATGGGCAATGACGAGGGAGGTAGCGACCGTTTAGATGGCACTGCTGGAGTGCCACAGCCCATCCTCCCAGCTCTTCCAGAACCTGTGTAGCTTCACAACTGCCAACTCCCCTACTGCCCCTACCACATGGCTACCTCTGTAAGATGCAGCCCCGTGGTAACAGCAGATGCCCATCAGAGCTGCGTCACAATCGCTCGCCACTCATTCCTATTCCTAGCACGCTCGCTTGCTTCCCTCACATCCATCCTCCTATCATTCAGGGCTCTCCTTACTCCATCCATCCACCCAAACCTAGGCCTCCCTCTGGCATTTCTCCCATCAACTCTCGCATTCATCACCTTTTTCAGCAGTGTTTCATCATCCATCCTTTCCACATGGCCAAGCCATCTCAGAACATTCATATCTACTCTGGCTGCAATTTCTCTCCTTAGACCTGTTATTGCTCTCACCACTTCATTCCTAACCCTATCCAACCGAGATACACCAAGCATACTCCTCAGGCATTTCATCTCAAACACATTCAGTTTCCGTCTCTCACTTACTTTCATACCCCATAACTCTGATCCATACATCACAGTTGGCACAACCACTTTCTCATACAAAACTTTCTTAACATTCATTTCCAACCCGCTATTCTTCATCACTCCTTTCAAAGCACCCAACACTTTACATTCTTCATTCACTCTGTGACACACATCTGCTTCCACTCCACCATTTGCAGCTATAACCGAGCCTAAATACTTAAAACGATCAACTTCCTCAAGTGTCTCTCCATTCCACATAACATTCAATCCAGCACCATCCTCATTTATTGTACACCTCATAACCTTACTCTTTCCCACACTCTCTCACAACTTCCTTTTCTCACACACCATTCCAAATTCTGATACTAACTGACACAGCTTCTTCTCTGAATCTGCCACCACCACAATATCATCTGCAAACAGCAAATGATTCAGGTCCCACTCATTATCATCCCCATCTACCATTCTCAAACCTCGACCACGCACTTGCTCATTCACCTCTCTTACGACTCCATCAGTATACAATTTGAACAGCCATGGTGACATCACACATCCCTGTCTCAGTCCCACACTCACTGGAAACCACTCACTCACTTCATTTCCTACCCTAACACAAGCTCTACTGCCCTCATGCAAACTCCTCACTGCATGCAACAATTTACCATTAATTCCATATAATCTCAAAACATTCAACATTGTTTCTCTATAAACTCTATCATACACTTTCTCCAGATCCAAAAATGCAAAATACACATCCTTACCCTTTGCTAAATATTTCTCACATAACTGCCTTTCCATGAAAATTTGACCTATACAGCCTCTACCTCTCTTAAAACCACTCTGCACTTCTACCATGCACTTTTCCTCCTTTTTTTTGGGGGGGGGATGTTCACCCTTGAGGGTGAGCGGACCTTCCCTTGTGGCCCGCAGGTGGGGCGAGATCTTTTGGAGTGTGCGTGGTATTCGCTCTTGCGGGTGAATGGGCTTTCCTATTGGTGAGGAGGTTGGGTGAAATCTTGTTATTGTTGGTGATCGGACTTTCCTAATTGGCCCGCAGGTGAGGTTGTGCAAAGCTGTAAAGATAATGGAGAGCATAAGTATTCAGTTGTGAATTATTTGTTTACATCAAACAATTTAAATGAATTCCTGTTTTGGGGGTGAGAGAGAGTTATTGCATGGTTATCTTGGTGGAGGATATTGTCTGATAATATTTAGTAGACTGTTCATGTAGTTATTTGTTGCTAGTCTGATGATGGAGCTAGCAACATGAAGGGCATTTGGGTCATTGCTAGATGTTGCGGGGGCACCAGTTTTCCGTCGAATTTCTGAAAAAGAATCACATTCCAGGATGTAATGTAGCAGTGGATGTGGTGAGGTTACCTGGCAAAAGGTGCATTCCCTGATGACATCCTCCACTATTTGCCAGGTGCACTTGTACCCGAGTCTCAGACGGTACACATTGATCTCAGTGCTTCGTTGAAGGCTCTTAGGCAGGGTGATACGCTGAAGATCAGTGGTGGCTTTGTACCACCAGGTGGAGGGGGAGCCAATGTCTGTGCACAGGTTGTGTTTAGTTATTAAGGTGTTTAGGAGTGACTTGGTGGCTTCATTGTTTATCTGTTGCATCCCAGGAGACAGAGATATCTGGATTTCTGCTCTGAGAGTGGCTTGTTTGGCGGCTTGATCGGCTTCCTCATTTCCCTTGATGCCGATGTGGCTGGGAAGCCAGGCAAGAGTGATGGCTTTTCCAAGGCTGGTTGTCCTGTGGTAGTGGCTGAGGATGGTGGTGATGATGCGTACATTGTCTCTGAGGAGTGGCTTCTTGATGGCCTGTAAGGCGCCTTTAGAGTCAGAGAGAATTAGGGCATGGTCATCTCCTTGCTGGATGAAGAAGTCGAGGGCGTTGGCTATGGTAACAAGCTCAGTCTGGAGTGATGAGCAGGAGTTTGACAGTCTCCAGGATAGGACGTGGTTTCCAGTGGTGAAGGCGGTGGCTGAGGCTCCAGTTTCTTGATTTACTGAACCGTCAGTGTAGTAGACTTGAGAGTTTGGCCTGCTCCAGCTCTGAATTTTGTCCTTGTATATGTTTTTAAGGACAAGCGGGTTTACCAAGCTTTTGGGGTTGTCAGGGAGCTCGATCTTTATGTCGAGTGGTTGGTCATTCCATGGGGGTGGGCATCTATATTCAGGAATCGGTGTGTCTTGTATCTTGGCTAGGATGCTCTCCCTGACTGGCAGTGCTTGAAGGCTAGCGCAGACCTTGGCTGCCCAGGTTCTAGGATGGTGGTTGGGGTGGCGATTGAGGGCTAGATGGAAATTTGTGCCAGCTAGGCATTTATGTTGGGCAGTGGTGGTTTTGGCCACAAGGAGGGTCAGTCTTTGCTGAGCTCTGAGTTTGAGTGGAATGAGTCCCTATTCCATCTGGATGTTTTCTCTCTTGGTCCACATGGGGGCTCCTAGCATGGTACGTATGGCGTTATTTTGAATTACTTCTATCTTGTCCCACTGTTGGTCTGTTAGTAGCCAGAGTGTGGGACAAGCATAGTCTATGAGGCTGCGTATGGCTTGTACATAGAAGGTTCTGAGGACATTAAATGATGCACCATCGTAGAGGCCCGATATCCGACGAAGGACCGCTTATCGCTGGCTGCACCTGTTGCGCAAGTGTTGAATTTCTGGTCCAAAGGTTAGACTGTGGTCGATGATTACACCCAGGTATTGGTGTTTGGTAACCCAGTCCACAGGCTCATTACCTATGACCAGATTAGTGTCTGGTTTCCACTGGTGGATGGGACGGGCCTTGGTTTTGCAGGCATTGATTTTAACTCCAAGGGAGATGGAGGCTTGGTGAATCTTGGTGAGGCAGCACTATGTCTTGTTAGAGATTCTGTCTCCTATTGTGACATGGACAAAGTCATCCGCATAGTTGAAGAGTTTGGCTCCATGTGGTTGTGCGATGTCCATGAGTTTTTCCATGAGACAATTAAAGAGGAAGGGGCTAAGGATTCCACCTTGTGGGGGTCCCATTTTCGTGGTTATTGTAGGTGTAGTAGTGCCCATCTGCTTTGACTCGTGCACTACGGTTTTGTAGACGCTGCTTGATCCATGAGAGAAGGTTACCTTTGATCTGCTTTGATACGAGAGCTGAGAGTATTGCCGCCACATTGGCTAGTTCAAAGGCCTTATCTAGGTCTAGAAAAACGATGTAACCACGGCAGTTGTTGATAAAATGATAGCATGGAGGCTATGCATTCTGAGGTGCCTAAGCCAGGCTGGTAGGCAAACATGTTTTCTGGGAAGGGTGGGCATTTCCAGCGGACTCTGTTAAGTACCATCTTTTCTGCCGTCTTGCTCAGGCAGCTTAGGAGGGAGATGGGGCGAGGGTTGTCAGGGTCCTGTGGTTTTGGGATGGGCTGAATGTCTGCTCTGTTCCATGAGGTTGGTCTGATTCTTCGTGTGTATGTCGAATTGATCAGAGAGAGTAGAGCAAGCTCCCCTTGGGGCCCCATATTTTGAATCATTGTGTATGTGATTTTATCGGCACCTGGGGCTGTGTTCTTAGAGCTTTTGCTTATTCTTAGTAGCTCAGTCAGAGAGAATGGAGCATCTGTTTCGTCTTCAGTGTTGATGGCCTCTTCTATTTCTTCCCATCTTGCAGTGGTGAGGTCCTGAAGAGTTGTTCTGGTGGTGATGGGGAGCTGGTTGGAGCTTGCTCTATCCGCGAATTTGATGGTGAGTTCTTCTGCTGCCCTGCTAGGATCCCTGTGGGGGGTGATTTTAGGAGGTTTTCCTTTCACACTCAACAAATTTATACCCCTAAAATTACTACATTCATACACATATAACAATTTATCATATAGCAATTTATAAAAAAATGAGAAAATTAACAGTCAAAATACCAAAAGCCAGCGTCTTATAAAAACTTGGCTTCATGCATTCAATTACTAATAATAATATAGAGGAATTGTATATCTCATTTTTACAATACTCTTATTTGGCAAAACAAATGGGTCATGTCGGATTAAAGGACAATCACCTTATTTCTGGAACCAGTTACTCAAACAACATTGAATTTCCTACAATTCATGCAGTTTTGACCGTAATGCCACGACTTAGCAATTTTTTCTCTCTCTCTCCCACTCACTATTTACTCATGGGCCCTGTCTCTCTTTTAAAGAGAATTTGGATTAATTTATTTTTCTTTAAAACAAAAGACATTTACATCATCGCTATATGGGTGTTTGTATGACCTTATGTCTTTCTGTCTAAACATAAACAGAAAAAAAAATATCTACCTTTCACTCTATGTTCACTACTAGTAATTCTTGCAAATGGCTCTTTTGTTAAGCTTTCTGCAAAGCGAAAGTTTGCTTTATATCATCAATAAAGAACAAAAACAAAAATAATTTAGTATACAAATTAAGTAACGGCGAAGCATTAATCCATTCTTTTACAGTTTAATATAATAAAAAAAAACACTAGTGAAATGCACATGCACATATCTGCCTATTATGGCAGTCTCTCTCTCTCTCTCTCTCTCTCTCTCTCTCTCTCTCTCTCTCTCTCTATATATATATATATATATAAATATATATATATATATATATATATATATATATATATATATATATATATATATATATATATATATATATATATATATATATATATATATATATATATATATATATATATATAAATATATATAAATATATATATATATATATATATATATATATATATATATATATATATATATATATATATATATATATATATATATATATATATATATATATATATATATATATATATATATATATATATATATATATATATATATATATATATATATATATATATATATATATATATATATATATATATATATATATATATATATATATATATATATATATATATATATATATATATATATATATATATATATATATATATATATATATATATATTGAAGGGTTGAGTTGAAGCACACACTTGCCAGAAGTGAAACATGCCTCAAAACGAAATTTAAACTAAATACTACAAAAATATTTAATTATTACTGACAGTAAAACATGAAACTATCTCCTGTGAAGCTTAATAAGCAATATAATTCAAAACTATATAACAAAAACAGTCGATGCTGTGACAGAGTGTTTTGCTCAAAGTCACCAGAAGCTGTAGTAGATGCCTTATTAGGTAGTTTAATAACTATTAACTGTCTTTTTTTTCTCACTAAAATAATTCTCACTCCTTACCTTTTGCAAATTATGATTATCTGTAATTTATATTTCAGATTATAGCTGATTTTAAATATATCTTATTTAATATTCTTGTACGTGTTGAAATCATAATTCCAATATAAAAATCTACCTTCAGTTTCTCTGTTTTCTGCCTTTGTTTTTTTCTCATGAACAGTGCAGTAAACCTAGTGAGTCTGTTAGATAAATTTTTTCACACAATTTTCTTATGATAAAATAGTTCCTGCGGATAAATTTTTTATATTATAAAAATATCTCTTGCTGATAAATTTGTTATAAATTTGACCTTGCTAATATGTCATTAGCCTATCTAGATACATTTCAGTAGCTTCTTTATTATTTGAATAGTTAAAATTCCGTCTCCTGCAATGCAAAGAACGTTCAGCAGATTGTTCGCCAGTAACCTATTTTGCCCATAACATTAAATTTTTTTTTATTTTCCTTCCGCTTGTTGCACCTAAAATACTGTCTCTTCCTTGCATCTCTGCCATAAATTCTTGCCAGGAACCACCACTACTGTAGCCCTCGAATATTATATGAACAATTTCCTTCTCTGCATTTACATCTTATAGATGACGTCACCAGGATGGACATTGAATTTTCCTCATTTGGGGCCAAAAATTCCTGAATCAAGATCTCGCCTCAGTGGTCAAGCTTACTTCAAGCCTTCTTTATGTGTTGTCTTCACAGGAATTCATCTGGCACTAACAAGGTAAGAGATAGTGTATGGTAAAGCTCGTTGGTCAAGCAAATTGGGAATTTGAGAAAATGGTTAAATTCGTTACTGGTCAAATCCTTTACTGATCAAATCCTACGAAAATTTTCTCAGATTCCATTCCCATAAAAAATTAAATTATATAGATTACGTAATTGGAATCTCATTTGCCAAAGTTAATTCCTTGACCTGGAAATTACCGCCGATATACATTGATAAGAATTTCTTTCCTTGAATGTGACAAACAAAAATTTCATTCTCAAAAGATTGCTTATAACCACATAAAAATATATCCCTTTTTCCTAATGTATTCTAATTTATTTTCACTCACTTTCTATCATCGTATATAAAGTGTTTTACGTCAAAACTTTTAAATAAAGTGATTTATTATATAAAATGCAAATAAAAATTATTTAACGAAAGTGTTTTATGCTATACACCTTAAATAATTAAAAAGTAATTATACCCTGTTGGTTTTGCAAATGTTTCTTTTTAACCACCACGATTTAATGAATACATATTGTATTTATCTTGCTGAGTCTTCATATATTGGGGATAAATTGTTTTGAGTTATAAGTTGCACTGCAAATATTTCTAGCTAACCAAGGTTGAATGAATACTGTATTTATCTCGTAGATTCTCCCTTTATCGTAAATAAAGTGTTTTGCCATATAATTACAAATAATTAATAAACAATTTCACCCCAATTGGCATTGCAAACATTTGTGGTTGCCCACAATTTAAGAAATACATGCTGTATTTGTCTCGCTCATTCTTCTTTTATTGTGAATAAATTGCTTTCCTCTAATTCCGGCAAACAATTAATGGTTTTGTATGGTCTTTTTGTATCTGCAATTGCAATGTCCTCTATTCTACTCTGCCTGTGTGACAGAGGTGATCGTCGAGTTGAGGCCAAAGTCTTGTCATCCATCTGTGGTGCCGGTGATGGAAATCGTGCTCACCACCTCCGGGATTCAAAGCAGCATTTCATAAATTTGAATTTTAAATTTGTTATAGCTCTCCAAAAGTTTATTAAACTTTTAAAATGTGTCATTGCATTTCCAAAATTAAAAGAAAGTTGAATTCTGAGTTTCATTTAACCGAGTAGAAATTGCATGGGTAATTTGAAAAATAAATAAATGTCCTGTTGATTTGTGAGCTCTTTACCGAGTTCAGTACTTTGAGTCTCCTTACTAAAACAGACACTTAACATATATATATAAATATATATATATATATATATATATATATATATATATATATATATATATATATATATATATATATATATATATATATATATATATATATATATAATATATATATATATATATATATATATATATATATATATATATATGGTAGGAAAAGCCCATTAAATAAAACAACGAATATATATATGTATATGTATATATATATATATATATATATATATATATATATATATATATATATATATATATATATATATATATATATATATATATATATATATATATATAACCAAGCAAGCACATTACATATGTGAAAACATGAATCATTTTTTACCCCGACCGGGTCCGAACCTAGGACATATAATTATTAAGTCAAGGCCCTACCGACTACACACCACAGAAGGTTAAAAGGAATCCAACCTTATAGCTTATATCTGCTATACTTAGGGATGAACGCATTCTATCTGAATGCCACTATGTTCATATTACAGATTCCCCAACCTCACTCGTGGTTTCATTTTAGCATTTAATACAATTCCAAATCTCATTCGGGTCATACAAAAACCAAGCAAGCACATTACATATGTGAAAACATGAATCAATTTTTACCCCGACTGGGACTCGAACCTAGGACTTATAATTATTAAGTCAAGGCGCTACCAACTACACACCACAGAAGGTTAAAAGGAATCCAACCTTATAGCTTATATCTGCTATACTTAGGGATGAACGCATTCTAGCTGAATGCCACTATGTTCATATTACAGATTCCCCAACCTCTCTCGTGGCTTCATTTTAGCATTTAATTCAATTCCCAATCTCATTCGGGTCACACAGTAACCAAGCAAGCACATTACATATGTGAAAACATGAATCATTTTTTACCTCGACCGGGACTCGAACCTAGGACTCATAATTACTAAGTCAACGCGCTACCAACTACGCACCACAGAAGGTTAAAAGGAATCCAACCTTATAGCTTATATCTGCTATACTTTGGGATGAACGCATTCTATCTGAATGCCACTATGTTCATATTACAGATTCCCCAACCTCACTCGTGGCTTCATTTTAGCATTTAATTCAATTCCCAATCTCATTCGGGTCACACAGTAACCAAGCAAGCACATTACATATGTGAAAACATGAATCTTTTTTACCCCGACCGGGACTCGAACCTAGGACTTATAATTATTAAGTCAAGGCGCTACCAACTACACACAACAGAAGGTTAAAAGGAATCGAACCTTATAGCTTATATCTGCTATACTTAGGGATGAACGCATTCTATCTGAATGCCACTATGTTCATAATACAGATTCCCCAACCTCACTCGTGGCTTCATTTTAGCATTTAATTCAATTCCCAATCTCTTTCGGGTCATACAATAACCAAGCAAGCACATTACATATGTGAAAACATGAATCAATTTTTACCCCGACCGGGACTCGAACCTAGGACTTATAATTATTAAGTCAAGGCGCTACCAACTACACACCACAGAAGGTTAAAAGGAATCCAACCTTATAGCTTATATCTGCTATACTTAGGGATAAGCGCATTCTATCTGAATGCCACTATATTCATATTACAGATTCCCCAACCTCACTTGTGGCTTCATTTTAGCATTTAATTCAATTCCCAATCTCATTCGGGCCATGAAAGTATCAAATAAGCACATTACATATGTGAAAACATGAATCATTATTTACCCCGACCGGGACTCGAACCTAGGACTTATGATTACTAAGTCAAGGCGCTACCACTACACCACAGAAGGTTAAAAGGAATCCAACCTTATCGCTTATATCTGCTATACTTAGGAATGAACGCATTCTATCTGAATGCCACTATGTTCATATTACTTATTCCCCAACCTCACTCGTGGCTTCATTTTAGCATTTAATTCAATTCCCAATCTCATTCGGGCCATGAAATTATCAAATAAGCACATTACATATGTGAAAACATGACAGTTAATAGTTATTAAACTATCTAATAAGGCATCTACTACAGCTTCTGGTGACTTTGAGCAAAACACTCTGTCACTCTTTTTGTTAAATAGTTTTGAATTATATTGCTTGTTAAGCTTCACAGGAGATAGTTTCATGTTTTACTGTCAGTAATAATTAAATATTTTTGTAGTATTTAGTTTAAATTTTGTTTTGAGGCATGTTTCACTTCTGGCAAGTGTGTGCTTTGACCCAACCCTTCAATTTATATATATATATATATATATATATATATATATATATATATATATATATATATATATATATATATATATATATATATATATATATATATATATATATATATATATATATATATATAGATATATGTATATATATATATATATATATATATATATATATATATATATATATATATATATATATATATATATATATATATATATATATATATATATATATATATATAGAGAGAGAGAGAGAGAGAGAGAGAGAGAGAGAGAGAGAGAGAGAGAGAGAGAGAAAAAAGACACTGCAATAATAGGCAGATGTGTGTATGCGCATTTCACTGTTTTTTTTTTTATTATATTAAACTGAGAAAGAATGGATTTCTGCTTCGCTGTTGCTTAATTTGCATACTAAATTATTTTTGTTTTTGTTCTTTATTGATGATATAAAGTAAAATTTCGCTTTGCCGAAAGCTTAACAAAAGAGCCATTTGCAAGAATTACTAGTAGTGAACATGGAGTGAAAGGTAGATATTGTTTTTTCTTTTTATGTTTAGACAGAAAGGCAAAAGATCATAAAAACACCCCTACAGCGATGATGTAAATGTCTTTTGTTTTTAGGAAAAATAAATTAACCCAAATTCTCTTTGAGAGAGAGACAGGGCCCATGAGTAAATAGTGAGTGGGAGAGAGAGAAAAAATAAGTGTTAAGTCTTGACATTACGGTCAAAACTGCATGAATTGTAGGAAATTCGATGTTGTTTGAGTAACTGGCTCCAGAAATAAGGTGATTGTCCCTTAATCCGACATGACCCATTTGTTTAGCCAAATAAGAGTATTGTAAAAATGAGATAAACAATTCCTCTATATATTTATTAGTAATTGAATGCATGAAGCCAAGTTTTAATATGCTGGCTTTGGGTATTTTGACTGTTGATTTTCTCATTTTTTTATAAATTTCTATATGATAAATTGCTATATGTGTATGAATGCAGTACTTTTAGGGGTATAAGTTTCTTGAGTGTGTGTGGAAAAGTGTATGGTAGAAGTGCAGAGTGGATTTAAGAGAGGTAGAGGCTGTATAGATCAAATTATCATAGTTAGGCAGTTATGTGAAAAATATTTAGCAAAGGGTAAGGATGTGTATTTTGCATTTTTGAATCTGGAGAAAGCTTATGATAGAGTTGATAGAGAAGCAATGTGGAGTGTTTTGATATAATATGGAATTAAAGGTAAATTGTTGCATGCAGTGAGGAGTTTGTATGAGGGCAGTAGAGCTTGTGTTAGGGTAGGCAATGAAGTGAGTGAGTGGTTTCCAGTGAGTGTGGGACTGAGACAGGGATGTGTGATGTCACCATGGCTGTTCAAATTGTATATTGATGGAGTCGAATCAGAGGTGAATGAGCAAGTGCGTGGTCGAGGTTTGAGAATGGTAGATGGGGATGATAATGAGTGGGAGCTGAATCAGTTGCTGTTTGCAGATGATACTGTGGTGGTGGCAGATTCAGAGGAGAAGCTGTGTCAGTTAGTGTCAGAATTTGGAATGGTGTGTGAGAGAAGGAAGTTGTGAGTGCATGTGGGAAAGTGCAAGGTTATGAGGTGTACAAGATATGAGGATGGTGCTGGATTGAATGTTATTTGGAATGAAGAGACACTTGAGGAAGTTGATCAATTTAAGTATTTAGGCTCGGTTATAGCTGCAAATGGTGGAGTGGAAGCAGATGTGTGTCACAGAGTGAATGAAGGATGTAAAGTGTTGGGTGCATTGAAAGGAGTGATGAAGAATAGCAGGTTGGAAATGAATGTTAAGAAAGTTTTGTATGAGAAAGTGGTTGTGCCAACTGTGATGTATGGATCAGAGTTATGGGGTATGAGAGTAAGTGAGAGATGGAAACTAAATGTGATTACCTAATTGTGATTACCTAATTGTGTTTACGGGAAAGAGCCCAAAGCTCGTATCTTCCCGTCTCCTGATCGGTTCCATTTTATACTTAGTGATACTTATCATACCTGTCCTTAAAACTTTGGATTGAGATAGCATTAACTACCTCGTCACTTAGCGAATTCCAATTATCAACTACTCTTACTCTGAAAAAGTATTTCCTTACATTCTGCGAAGAAGTTTTCTTACGATGCTTCAAACTATTACCTCTAGTTCTAGAGCCAGCCATATCAAAATATCGAGCAATATCCACTCTATCATAACCATGAAGGAATTTAAAGACTGTCACCATATCCCCCCTCACTCTTCTAGCTTCGAGTGATGGTAAGTCTAATTCCCTCAGCCTCTCATCATAACTGAGATTGCGTATTTCTGGCACCAGTTTCGTGGCATGTCTTTGAACTTTTTCAAGCTTAGCTATGTGCTTTTTCAAGTGCGGATTCCAAAAGGGGGCTGCATATTCGAGTTTAAGCCTCACATAGGTTACATAAATATTTCTGAACATTTCCTTGTCCATGTGCCTGAAGGCTACCCTTACATTTGATAAGAATGCATATGCTGCCCTAACTATACCATTTATATGTATTTCTGGAGACAAATCTGCCAGTATGTTTACTCCTAGATCTCTCTCATTTTCTGTCTCTTGAAGTTGTACTCCAGCCACCGAGTAGTCAAGCTTGGGCCTTCTTGCACTTGTACCCATTCTCATTACCTTACATTTTGAAGTATTGAATTTCAATAGCCACTTTTCTGACCACTCATGCAGATTATTTAGATCCTCCTGAAGTTCTCTACCATTGTTCTCGTTTTTTACTTTCTTCACAATCTTTGCATCATCTGCAAACATATTCATGAATGAATTTACAGACTCTGGTAGGTCATTTACATATACAAGGAACAAAAGTGGCCCTAAAACTGAACCCTGTGGAACTCCACTACTAACTCTTCTCCATTCAGACACTGAGTGTCTTACTCTAACCCTCTGTTCCCTTCCTTCTAAGTAAGTTTTTATCCATTCCAAAACATTTCCACCTATTCTAGCCATTGATTGCAGCTTCCTAATAAGTCTCCCATGTGGAACAGTGTCAAACGCTTTCTGGAAGTCTAGGAATATGCAATCTGCCCAGCCCTCTCTTTCCTGTAAGATTTGGCTTACCTCATCATAAAATTCTAATAAGTTTGTTACTGTTGATCTACCTTCTCTGAAGCCATGTTGCCTCACTGACAAAAAGTTGAAGGATTCCAAGTGAAGAGAGATATGTTTCCTTAGTAGTTTCTCCATAACTTTGCAAACTATGCTGGTCAAGGAAACTGGTCTATAGTTCAGAGCCGTATCCCTCCTTCCCTTTTTGAAGATAGGTATCACATTTGCTTGTTTCCAGCATCTTGGAATCTCCCCCGACTCCAGTGACTCCTTAAATATGATAATTAGTGCCACTGATATTGTGTTTGCGCATTTTTTAAGCACATGAGGGGATATGTCATCGGGACCTGTAGCTTTATGAACATCTAAATCCATCAGCGCTTTGCATACCTCTGTGGCTGTAAGGTTGATGTTCTCTAATACCGGCCCTTGAGCTTCTGTCACTGCAATCTGAGGGGGTGGGGTATTTTCTACTGTAAATACTGACTGAAACTCCTTGTTCAATTCTTTGCAGACCTCTTCATCCGTGTCAGTGATGCTTCCATCCGCTCTCTTTAGCCTTAAAACCTGTTCTTTTACCTTCAGTTTTCCTCTGATAAAGCTGTGGAAAAGCTTGGGATTTTCTTTAGCCTTCCTGGTGATGTCCCTCTCATAGTCTCTCTCTGCCTCTCTCCTTTTACTTAGGTAGTCATTTCTTGCTCTTTTGTAGGTTTGCCAGGCATTTATGTTTTTTCTCCTCCTATACCTTTTCCAGCATTTGTCTCTCCACTCCTTAGCTCTTTTACACCCATTATTGAACCATTTCTCTCTGGCATGAATTACACCTACTTTGGTGACAGGTATGCAGCAATCTACTATCTTCCCATATTTCTCACAAAAGATGTCATACATTTCTTGTACAGATTTGTTGTAAAATAAGGTTCTCCAGTCAATAACTGCAAAAAGCTCATTCATTTTGATGTAATCTCCTTTCCGATAGTTCCTCCTCATGTCCTCAGTGCCTCTACTCTCAGGAAGACTATCTTCAATGATATACTCCATCAACAACACACAGTGGTCACTCTTTCCAATTGGTGGTTCATACTCAGTTTTTTCAATATTCAACACATTATCTGTGAACACTAGATCAAGTAGTGATGGCTCATCCCCACCCCTGGCCCTTGTTGGTTCCATTACATGTTGGTGTAGGAAATTCCCTTGTACGCAATCTAGGAATCTTGCCCCGAATGAGTCCTCACCACTGTTTGGGTCAAGATTTATCCAATCTATCTCTTTATGATTAAAGTCTCCCATAATCAAAATCCTACATTTTTTTCCCGTGCCATGTTAACAACTGAGTTTATGACTTCAATAGTACCTATATGACTTTCCTCATAAACTTCAAGCCTATTTTGGTTCCTTGGTGGGTTGTATACAACAGTTATTATAATGCTCTCTGACCCAGTATTTATGCGAGCAACAAGAAATTCCTTGAACTCACTTTCTATAGCCAAGTTTATTTCTTCAACTTGAATCCTTTCACTTATGAGCAGTGCTATCCCTCCACCAGTCCTCTCAGATCTTTCAACCCTTAGTATTCTGAAACCCTTAGGAAAAACTGTGACACTGTTTATGTCCTCACTCAACTTAGTCTCTGTAATTGCTACTATATCTGCCTTTCTGTTGTGAATCCTATCTTTTAATTCTACTGCCTTACCAGCTAATCCATCAGCATTTGTGTGATTACCTAATTGTGATTACCTATTTGTGTTTACGGGAAAGAGCCCAAAGCTCGTATCTTCCCGTCTCCTGATCGGTTCCATTTTAGACTTAGTGATACTTATCGTACCTGTCCTTAAAACTATGGATTGAGATAGCATTAACTACCTCCTCACTTAACGAATTCCAATTATCAACTACTCTTACACTGAAAAAGTATTTCCTTACATCCTGCAAAGAAGTTTTCTTACGAAGCTTCAAACTATGACCTCTAGTTCTAGAGCCAGCCATATCGAAATATCGATCCCTATCCACTCTATCATAACCATGAAGGAATTTAAAGACTGTCACCATATCCCCCCTCACTCTTCTAGCTTCGAGTGATGGTAAGTCTAATTCCCTCAGCCTCTCACCATAACTGAGATTGCGTATTTCTGGCACCAGTTTCGTGGCATGTCTTTGAACTTTTTCAAGCTTAGCTATGTGCTTTTTCAAGTGCGGATTCCAAAAGGGGGCTGCATATTCGAGTTTTGGCCTCACATAGGTTACATAAATATTTCTGAACATTTCCTTGTCCATGTGCCTGAAGGCTACCCTTACATTTGATAAGAATGCATATGCTGCCCTTACTATGCCATTTAAATGTATTTCTGGAGACAAATCTGCCAGTATGTTTACTCCTAGGTCTCTCTCATTTTCTGTCTCTTGAAGTTGTACTCCAGCCACCGAGTAGTCAAGCTTGGGCCTTCTTGCACTTGTACCCATTCTCATTACCTTACATTTTGAAGTATTGAATTTCATTAGCCACTTTTCTGACCACTCATGCAGATTATTTAGATCCTCCTGAAGTTCTCTACCATTGTTCTCGTTTTTTACTTTCTTCACAATCTTTGCATCATCTGCAAACATATTCATGAATGAATTTACAGACTCTGGTAGGTCATTTACATATATAAGGAACAAAAGTGGCCCTAAAACTGAACCCTGTGGAACTCCGCTACTAACTCTTCTCCATTCAGACACTGAGTGTCTTACTCTAACCCTCTGTTCCCTTCCTTCTAAGTAAGTTTTTATCCATTCCAAAACATTTTCACCTATTCTAGCCATTGAGTGCAGCTTCCTAATAAGTCTCCCATGTGGAACAGTGTCAAAACGCTTTCTGGAAGTCTAGGAATATGCAATTTGCCCAGCCCTCTCTTTACTGTAAGATTTGGCTTACCTCATCATAAAATTCTAATAAGTTTGTTACTGTTGATCTACCTTCTCTGAAGCCATGTTGCCTCACTGACAAAAAGTTGAAGGATTCCAAGTGAAGAGAGATATGTTTCCTTAGTACAATCTTAATGAGGCCCCATCCCCTGATCTTCTGTCATTATCTTCTTTATCTTCCCTTTGTCTGGAAGAACTCTGTAATGAAAATTTTTCTTCTCTTCTTCATTTCTTTCATCATTTAACCTTCTTGCCTCTTGCAACAAGTTTTTGATCTTTCCCATCTCTTCCTGTGTTCTGTATTGTCTAATGAACACTTCTTTGAATTCTTGAAGGTCTTTAGACTTTTTTTTCTCAACAATATTTCCCTACATGTTTCCCCTCTCTCAAAGGTTACTTTTGTTGGTCTCGGCTTTCCTTCCCTCGAATATTTACCTAGTTGGTGTATGTTTACAATATCCTCAGGACCACATACTACTCCAAGCTTTCTTATCAGGTCTACAACCCTAGCTTTATTTTCTTCAAATCTCCCCTGCCATGTTGGCTGCTGGGACTCGCTTATGCCTGAGATTACCACTGTCTTCTCCTTATCAAGTGCCTGTCTGATGAGTGGGTTTGCCCTTTCCATCACAACGTCTTTCATTTTTTCGATTACTGTCTCTTTATAGTCAACTGTTTGTATGTTTTCCAGTGCCACCACCTTTACAGCCTCTTTTACTGCCACATTCCCCTTTAGTGCATCAGCAAAGGAAGTTTTCATGGCATCATTTTCCATATTCAGCTCCTGGAACTCTTTTCTGAACTGTTCAATGTTTTCCTTAATCTGGACATTCCAAGCAGCAATCTCGTCTCTCTCAGAAGAGAGCAGTGAACTAACATCTAATTCCTTTAGGTTGTCATTCAGCTGTTTGTTTTTATCTTCTTGTTTAGAAAGTCTAGATTCTAGTTGACTCTTTTCCCCTTCCAGCTTTTTTATTCTTTTTTCTAGTTTCTTTCTCTCCTGCCCTTGTGCTTTATTTGCTTCCTCCAAAGATCTTATTTGCTCTCTGAGTGTTTCATTCTCTTTCATTTCTCCATCCATATTCTGAATTTTATCATCAAGGCTTATAACCATTTCCTCTATATTCTTGATTTTCTGTTTGAGTCTCCTGATGGCTACCCCTCCTACCGACCCATGGATGGGAGAGGTTTGGGACAGAGATGGCATCATTTTTATGTTCTCCCTCTCACAGAATATAGAAAGAAGACGAGAAAGAGGAAAAAAAAAGAGAAAAACTTTTAATTAAGCTTCACACCGAATTTTTATATCTCCATATAAGTGCTATTTAGTGACTCAGTTTATCTCTTTTCTGGTAACACACATCTTAACTTAAAAACTTGACCATGGTAATTTAAGGATAAAAAGAAAAAGAAAAAAAAATGCAACAAAACAAAAGTCAAACCTGAAGGAAAAATTCGAACCTGTGTCTGAGGTGGCACCCACCTGTTTCTGCTATATATTCTTCCGAACTGATAAACTCACTTGCTAACCAAGGTATGTTATCACAAGATTAGACTTTACATTTAACTCAATATATATACAAAATAAAAACAAAATAGTAAAAGAGAAAGCTAAAAGAAAAGCAAAAATAAAAAAAATGAAGAAAATAAGACAGCTGTACTACTTGGCAACTTAACTCAGTACTGTTGACAGGTGGATATTTTTTTTTTTTTTTACTTATTAAATTTTTCGTGTATCAAACTAACTAACAAGTTAATATAAATGGGAAGGATACTGATTTTAACAATATATGGAACCACAGGATCAGGTAAACGGCTTAAGAGCTTTCCCCAGTTTACACAAAAAATTAGGTAATGTGATGTGATGGCTTTACCTCTGGCAACTCTTCTAAATTTCCTTCAAGGCAGAACTGGAAGGCAGCTTCTCTCTCCCCTCACGAAAAATGTTTTAAATTTTTTTTCCTTTAATATTTTGGACAGTCTCGTCATACAACAAATATAAGTTTTGTACTCACAATACTCTGCAGGATTTCAGATTTATGGAAATTATGGTAAAGTTTTCCACTAAGCACTTAGTCACTCGAAACAATTAAAAATTTAAGAGGAGTGTTTGAGATGAAATGCCTGAGGAGTATGATTGAAGTACCTCGGTTGGATAGGGTTAGGAATGAAGTGGTGAGAGCAATAACAGGTCTGAGGAGAGAAATTGCAGCCAAAGTAGATATGAATATTCTGAGATTGTTTGGCCATGTGGAAAGGATGGATGATGAAAGACTGCTTAAAATGGTGATGAATGCGAGAGTGGATGGGAGGAATGCTAGAGGGAAGCCTAGGTTTGGGTGGATGGATGGAGTAAGGAGAGACCAAAATGATAGGAGGATATATGTGAGGGAAGCAAGCGAGCGTGCTAGGAAAAGGAATGAGTGGCGAGCGATTGTGACGCAGCTCTGATGGGCATCTGCTGTTACCACGGAGCTGCATCTTACAGAGGTAGCCATGTGGTAGAGGCAGTAGGGGAGTTGGCAGTTGTGAAGCGACACAGGTTGTGGAAGAGCTGGGAGGATGGGCTGTGGCACTCCAGCAGTGCCATCTGAACGGACGCTAGCTCCCTCGTCATTGCCCATAAAGCAAAGTAATCCCCTTATTAGTTTTTTTTTCATGTCGGTTACCCTCCAGTTAAAGGGGGAAACAGCCAAGGTGGATAAAATAGAATAGATAGACGATAAATGTGAGCTTGCTCCAATATTTATGATGAGTTTTTGCATGGTTATGTTATACTGATAAGACAGAATTTGAATTGAGTAGTAACAGAGAGTTTGTCTGCCATATATTACAACTTTCTTTAAAGGAAATCAGAACTACCACTGATAAAATGAGCAACAGGAAGGTTGGTAGCCATGCTACTATACATTGTGACAGCAGGAATTAAAAAAATTGTAAAAGAAACTGGCCAAAAGAATTTACCTTAAAAAGTGTATTATTGTGAAATACAATTACTGAATCTTTGTTCTTGCTTCAAAATGCTATTTTCACTTATTATTTGCCGTTATTATTATTATTATTATTATTATTATTATTATTATTATTATTATTATTATTATTATTATTATTATTATTATTATTATTATTATTATTATTATTATTATTATTATTATTACAGCACTAGCATTTTTATTTTGAACTCTTACCATTGTGTTATTGTAGTCACTGTTAAAAAGAGCATTAGTTTTGTGTTACTCTTCTCAGCATTTCATGACTTTTCATGATTTGATATCTATAGCACAATAATGTCTTGTAGATTTGCTCTATCAGTTATTCAGCTCCATCCTAATTACCTTGGAAAACTGATCTGAATGGTGTAAACAAATATTTACAAACTTTATTCTATTTCAAGGCTGCCCCAACCTGCAATTCTGCACTTTTCCCTTTTACCCATTCGAAAGATTGCAAACGCTTACAGATACAAGGATGAACAGTATCCCCTTTGTGTGCTTACATATGGCCATTGTTCGTACCCAGAGGTGATATCTAGTGTGTCCTGTATTTGTGATAGCCACATTAGGCCCTTATTTCTGGCCCTAGAATCTACTCGCAGGCTATTATGATTGCAGAATTTGAGCTTGGACGCAGATGCGCATTCAAGGGATAGGTGTTATGAGAAGAGATATAGTGATATGATCACCTCAACAGTCGCGTCAACGCGGGGGAAGAGGCACACGAAATATCTGCTCCCTTGCATTGTCCGGTAGCCCACCGACATAGGGCTAAGGGCCATTCATTGTTACAACCTGGACCTATCTCACAGCATAGACGTGAGGGATGATGGAAACAGGAGGGAGTCGGTCCAGTACCAAACGATATCCCAAAATGTGGGACTCCATATGTAATTACCTATTTGTAATTACCTAATTGTGTTTACGGGAAATAGCCCAAAGCTTGTACTTTCCCGTCTCCTGCTCGGTTCCATTTTCTACTTAGTGATACTTATCATACCTGTAATTAAAAATATGGATTGAGATAGCATTAACTACCTCCTTGCTTAGCGAATTCCAATTATCAACTACTCTTACACTAAAAAGGTATTTCCTTACATCCTGCAAAGAAGTTTTCTTAGGAAGCTTCAAACTATGACCTCTAGTTCTAGAGCCAGCCATATCAAAATATGATCCCTATCCACTCTGTCATAACAATGAAGGAATTTTAAAGACTGTCACCATATCCCCTCTCAATCTTCTACCTTCGAGTGATGGTAAGTCTAATTCCCTCATCCTCTCATCATAACTGAGATTGCGCATTTCTTGCACCAGTTTCATGGGATGTCTTTGAACTTTTTCAAAATTAGCTATGTGCTTTTTAAAGTGCGGATTCCAAAAGGGGGCCGCATATTCGAGTTTTGGCCTCACATAGGTTACATAAATATTTCTGAACATTTCCTTGTCCATGTGCCTGAAGGCTACCCTTACATTTGATAAGAATGCATATGCTGCCCTTACCATGCCATTTATATGTATTTCTGGAGACAAATCTGCCAATATGTTTACTCCTAGATCTCTCTCATTTTATGGCTCTTGAAGTTGTACTCCAGCCACCGAGTAGTCAAGCTTGGGCCTTCTTGCACTTGTACCCATTCTCATTACCTTACATTTTGAAGTATTAAATTTCATTAGCCACTTTTTTACCACCCATGCAGACTAATGCTGGCTAGTATAGTGGTAACGCGCTGGCTTCGCATTCACGAGGTCGAAAGATCAGTTTCCGTCCAAGACCGAGAGTTTAAGCTGTTTACTGGCAGGAACTTCTGTGGTTGGACACCACAGTGGTGGGTTGGGGCTTGCCCTGGCTGACGAATACCCATTGTATTGAAATGGAAAAAAAGTTTGTTTGTTGTTTCTTCCTGAAGTTCTCTACCATTGTTCTCTTTTCCTACTTTCTTCACAATCTTTGCATCATCAACAAACATATTCATGAATGAATTTACAGACTCTGGTAGGTCATTTACATATACAAGGAACAATAGTGGCCCTAAAACTGAACCCTTTGGAATTCCACTACTAACTCTTTTCCATTCAGACACTGAGTGTCTTACTCTAACCCTCTGTTCCCTTAATTCTAAGTAAGGTTTTATCCATTCCAAGACATTTCCACTTATTCTAGCCATTGCTTGCAGCTTCCTAATAAGTCTCCCATGTGGAACAGTGTCAAACGCTTTCTGGAAGTCTAGGAATATGCAATCTGCCCAGCCCCCTCTTTCCTGTAAGATTCGGCTTACCTTATCATAAAATTCTAATAAGTTTATTACTGTTGATCTACCTTCTCTGAAGCCATGTTGCCTTACTGACAAAAAGTTGAAGGATTCCAAGTGAAGAGAGATATGTTTCCTTGGTAGTTTCTCCATGACTTTGCAAAATATGCTGGTCAAGGAAACTGGTCTATAGTTCAGAGCCGTATCCCTCCTTCCCTTTTTGAAGATAAGTATCACATTTGCTTGTTTCCAGCATCTTGGAATCTCCTCTGACTCCAGTGACTTTTTAAATATGATACCCAGTGCCACTGATATTGAGCTTGCGCATTTTTTAAGTACATGAGGGGATATATCATCAGGACCTGTAGCTTTATGAACATCTAAATCCATCAGCACTTTGCATACCTCTGTGGTTGTAAGGTTGATGTTCTCTAATACCGTCCCTTGAGCTTTTATCTCTGCAGTCTGAAGGGGTGGAGTATTTTCTACTGTAAATACTGACTGAAACTCTTTGCTCAATTTCTTGCAGATCTCTTCATCCATCTCAGTGATGCTTCCATCCGCTCTCTTTAGCCTTAAAACCTTTTCTTTTACCTTCAGTTTTCCTCTGATAAAGCTGTGGAAAAGCTTGGGATTTTCTTTAGCCTTCCTGGTGATGTCCCTCTCATAGTTTCTCTCTGCCTCTCTTCTTTTACTTAGGTATTCATTTCTTGCTCTTTTGTAGGTTTGCCAGGCATTTATTTTTTTTCTCCTCCTATACCTTTTTCAGCATTTGCCTCTCCACTCCTTAGCTCTTTTACACTCATTATGGAACCATTTCTCTCTGGCATGAATTACACCTACTTTGGTGACAGGTATGCAGCAATCTACTATCTTCCCATATTTCTCACAAAAGATGTCATATATTTCTTGCACAGATTTGTTGTAAAATAAGGTTCTCCAGTCAATAACTGCAAAATGATCATTCATTTTGATGTATTCTCCTTTCGGATAGTTCCTCCTAATGTCCTCAGTGCCTCTACTCTCAGGCGGAATATTTTAATGATATACTCCATCAATAACACACAGTGGTCACTCTTTCCAATTTTTTCAGTATCCAACACATTATCTGTGAATACTAGAACAAGTAGTGATGGCTCATCCCCACCCCTTTGTGGACAAAGGGGGATGCAAAAGAAGTAAAAAAATTGAGATGAGAATAAAAAGTATATGGAAAATTCTCAATAAAAAAAAGAATGTGAGAGAGAGACATTTCCCATAGAATAGAACATAACGCAAGAAACTGAAAATTACCCACTGTGAAACCATTTACAGAATGTTCTATATATTGAGTGTACCATTGACAATGAAATAATTTTCAGAAAACTTTAGCATGTATTAAGGTGCATAGGGAAACTTTGATATGTAATACAGAAAAATAGCACTTGTGTAATTATGCTCTGCCTATGGCCTAACATGACATATTAGCAAATTAATGCTTCACCAGAAATAATGTATTTCTGTAATGGCTGTGGGGAGTGAGGTATAGCTCATGCCCATGGACGTTATAGAAGCCAAGCTCAAAATTTGGTAAGGAGTTCCCCCTTCATTGAAAGCCTATTGGTGGAGGCATGACCAAGAGCCATGCCGCCATCTCTGTGTACGTGTTTGAATGACCCGAGGTGTTAAAAAATGTCAAACAGCTTGCGAGGAGGCACAGGCAATGAGGTCTAAAGGAACTCTGTAACTTTTAAATAAATTATGCATCAAGAATCTTCTCATATCAGTTATCACTTTGAATGATTAAGCCCTGGCCTGGAGTGTAGAAGAATATAATAATATCTACACCACAGTGATGGCAGAAAAAGTACAACTTTAACACGAGAGTGAGGTATGATTACAAAATATGACAGTGGTATACAGCAGACATGGCTTCTAAATATGACAGTGGAGGCATCTGAGTACAATCCCATGCCAGATTCATCGTGAAGAGACAAGAAGTTTTATGCCAGTGTATCTTGGGTTGTGAAAAAAAATCAAGATACTGAAGAGTTTGATGCATCTTTGGAGGATAAGAAGATGGAATGAGCACAGGTAGCTATTACACAACCCCGGCCCCCTATAGAAAAGGCACTAAGCATTAAGACTTGTAAATTACATTTTGACTCTGCTGCAAAGTTGCTGAAATATTGGTCACAAAGGATGAGAAACGCCATATGGATAGATGATTGGTCAAGCTGGGAGAGAATTTCAGGGCAATTCACTAAGTACATCACCGTCCAGGAGACTGTGAGTGAGAAGATTCAAGGGATGGTGAATCGGCAATCTTATGAGAGGTATGGAGGGAAACCAGAGAGCCCATTAGAAAGGAAAACCCCCGCCCCCAGTAGCATAGGCAGTGATGTCTTTCATGTAGAATCCCCAAAATGCTAAGTTCTTGTAATTTTTATCCAGAGAGTAATGGGGGAACTACTAAAAGAAATTGAGGTCAGAGGACTCCGTCATTTTGCTTTGTAGACATGCTTTGACTCAGCCACCCTGCATATAAGAGGGTATATGGCTTTAGTAAATTAAAAGAAGCATCATTTCTGCACCCATTACTAAACTAGATAGTTTGAACTAATAGCTATAAGCAATGATAACCTCGATATTTGTTTTTTTATGACTTAGGTTAAGTATTAGACAGACAGGGGTATTGTATGATTTGAGAAAAAAATTAATATACGTGTAATATAATTTATATGATATATTTCCAAAGCGGAAGTAGAGTAATTTAAGTCAGTGAATCTAGTTTACATGGATTAGAGTGTCATAGAATAAAATAGCCATAGAGCTTTTTTCTAGACTTCTAAATGTGCGTAAAAATCAACTTGAGAACAGGGCTTGAATCTGCTTTTAAGTAATTGTAATTTGTAGTCATCAGTTACTCATAATATATATGTATGTTAAATCCATTGAAGAATCAGAAAGTTTTCCAATGGTTATTAAGATTAATGAAGCTCAATATAACGGGAGTTTTGTTCATTATGGTTTTATGTAGCGGGGAGAGAGAATAGAGTAGCAGGTGCACTATGAGGGCACCTGCATCAGTTATGGAGAATATAGAAGGGCCTAGGACAGTTGACAAACGAAAGGAGTGGACAAGCAAGGGCTTCGAGAGAACACCCATGCGACAGAGTGTTTTGCTCAAAGTCACCAGAGGCTGTTAGATGCCTTATTAGTTAATTTAGTAACTTACCTGTCATTTTTCTAACTAAAAATAATTCCCACTCCTTGACTTTTGCAGATTATGATTATTTGCAATTTATATTTTAGCTTATAGCTAATTTTAAATATACCTTATTTAATATTCTTGTACGTGTAGAAGGCATAATTCCGATAAAAAGGCTGTCCCAAGCATGATCCCAATATAACGGCTGCCCTCTATTTCTGTTTTCCTACCATTCCCTCTCTTCAGCGAGCCTATCAGATACGTTTTTTTTACAATTTTCTTATGATAAAATAGCTCTTGCTAATAAATTATTATAAAAATTGTTCTTGCTGATAATTTTGTTATAAATTTGACCTTGCTGTTATGTCATTAGCCTGTCTAGATATATTTCAGTAGCATCTTTAGTATTTGAATAGTCAAATTCCGTCTTCTACAATGCAAAGAACGTTCCAGAGATTGTTTACTAGTAACCTAATATCCCATTATTATTCTCGTTTTATTTTATCTGCTTCCACTTGTTGCACCTAAAATACTGTCTTTCCCTTGCATCTCTGCTATAAGTGCCTGCCAGGGACCACCACTAAAGTAGTCCTGGAATAAAATAAGAGCCAGCTACTGCTCTAGAAATATATCCTACAGATGATGTCACCAGGAGGGACATTGAAGCGTCCTCATTTGGCGGCCAAACATCCCAAAGGCAACATCTCGACTCAGCAGTCAAGCTTATTTCAAATCTTATTTACGTGGCATCTTCACAGGTATTCATCTGGCACAAACAAGGTGAGAGATAGTGTCTGGTAAAGCTCGTGGGTCAAGCAAATTGGGATTTCGAGAATTAGTTACATTCATTACTGATCAAATCCTACGAATTTTTCTCAGATTCCATTCCCATACAAACGAACTTTTGTAGATTACCTAACTGGAATCTCACTTGCCAAAGTTAATTCCTTAACCTGGATATTACAGCTGATATACATTCCCAGGGTTTTCAGCCAAACTTTAAGAGCCACCACGCTCCCTCACACAGCGGCGGCCCACATAGCCGTCTGGCCACTCACTCAGCCCATGTTGTGGAAACAGGGCCAGAAAGGGCCAATGAGGATAATGCCGAGGAACCACCACACAAACTTGCTAATGTGAAATTCATCGAACATGATGATCTGGAAATGATCCCAAAATGCCTAGAAACCATAAATGGTGTGGAAGCTGAGATAGCCCTTGACTTTGGGGCCAATGGCATACTTGTTGACGAGAGATTCGTCAGGGATGAAGATTTTACCAGCAAAGTCGTTTGTGTGTGGGTTGCTGAAGGAACACCCCAAATACAACGCTGCTGTGTCATTAACCTGGATTGCAAATACTAAAAGGGAAAAGCCCCAGCTGTGGCAATGATTGGGCTTATGTACCCTGTCTTGATGGGTCGTGCACTGAACCTAGTTCCTATTTTTCAGGCTGACCTCTACCATAAGGACATTTCTAGTTATAACTTCCCTCAGGGGAAGTCACATGAAGCCATTTCAGCAGCAACTCCTATCCTCGATGCCAAGAATATGGACGATTCTCCGACTGACTCCATTGAGTCTGCCGCAGTCAGTACACGTAATGTGGAACGCGGAGAGTTTACCCCTCCTTTACCAGATGATGCACCTCTCGAGCCATTGAAGTCCCGTCCAGACTTTGCCAAATTGCAGCAAGACTGCCCCAGCCTCAAACGCTGGATGCAGCAGGCCACCGAGAGAAGGACCTTCACGGTGAGAGGAGGAGGCCAG
The DNA here is from genome assembly GCA_037179515.1 of Halocaridina rubra. Lineage (NCBI taxonomy): Eukaryota > Metazoa > Arthropoda > Malacostraca > Decapoda > Atyidae > Halocaridina > Halocaridina rubra. The sequence goes on along the minus strand of JAXCGZ010002438.1, from coordinate 26,612 downwards.
ATCACTTACGTCCTTGAAGATGGAGTACTTCGTAGGCATGTGACTAAAGATGGCCACACCTTTAAACAGTTGGTGGTGCCCGCTTCGTTGCGCCGCCAGGCTATGTATGTGGCACACCATTTACCTCTGAGTGGACACAGAGGCAAAGCAAAAACTCGGCACGTCCTTCAGAAGGCTTTTGCATGGCCAAACATTATGTACACCGAGGTAGACAGATGTGTAGGCTCCTGCCCTGTCTGTCAATCCACATCAACGGCACCGGTACCGAAAGTTCCCCTGGGGATAACTAAGCTCTCAGTGGAGCCATTTTCCAAGGTCGCTATTGACATACTAGGTCCTATTAATCCAGCTTCGTCCACGGGGAAACAATTCCTCCTGGTATATATCGACCTGGCAACAAGATACCCAGATGCAGTGCCACTGTTTTCTATCACAACTGAAGCAGTCGCTCATGCCATATTTGAGTTCTGCTCCAGGGTTGGCTTTCCTGAGCAGGTCACTTCTGACAATGGAAGTCAGTTTACAAGTAGGCCCTTTGAGGCTTTCTGTAACCTTTTAGAAATGAAGCACATTCGTACGAGTGCCTATCATGCCCAATCAAATGGAGCATGCGAACGCTATAACGGGACATTGAAGCGATGTTTGCGCAAGCTAGTGATAGATATACCTAGGCAGTGGGACAAGTACGTCCCTGCTGCACTTTTCTCCTTCAGAGACATGCCCCACGACACTACTGGATACTTGCCTTTCGAGCTGATTTATGGTCATAAGGTCAGAGGCCCAGTAGAATTCTTGGCAGAATGTTGGGATTCACCTACCATCGAAGATGACGATAGGGACGTTCATGAGTATATTTTGAGGTTTTTCGTCTCACCTCAAAAAGGCTTGGAAAACTGCCCAATTAGCCATTAAGGGTCACCAGCAGACTGCCAAGCTCCTCTTTGACAAGCGTGCGCGGCGTCGTGCCCTGACACCCGGAGATCGAGTTCTGTTACTTCTTCCAACAGATACCCGCAAGCTAATGCTACGCTGGAAAGGACCGTACACTGTGGTACACCGGGTGACCCCTGACAATTATGTGCTAAATGTTGATGGCAATAACCGGAAATACCACATTAACCAGCTGAAGCTTTATTGTGAGGACCCGGAGGCCCACAGGGATCCTGCGCTGGCGCTCCCAGCAACCCCTATAGATGCCCCCAGCATCAACAGAACCTCTGAGGCTGCAGCAACACAGGTGCTCCATTATAGCCACCCCTTACTTCCTATATTGGAATACTCCACCCTTGCAGTGGAGACAGACTTACGGGAGTGGAGTTTTTCGGATGAAGCCCCTCTGGCCGCAGCCACCGCCCTTGCAATTGAAGACATAAGCTTAGCTTTTGATGATGGTAAGGATCCTGCCATTCCCACACACCGAAAGGAAAGTGTGAGTAATTGCATTATTAACTCCAGACTGCAACCGAGTCAACGGGAACAGCTGAACAAGTTATTAGAGGACTATGAGAACGTCTTCAACGACCTCCCAGGCATTACCACTACCCTTGAGCATCATGTCAGATTGACTGACCCAGAGCCATTTCGGCATTCCTATGGTCTTCCCCACCAGCTGTCCTTACGGCTGAAAGAAGATCTTGACACTTGGGTCCGCCTCGGAATAGTTGAAAAGAGCATTTCGCCTTGGTGTTCGCCGTTACTGGCAGTGCGTAAGCGAGATGGCAGTCACAGGTTCTGCCTTGACTGTCGTAAGCTTAACTCCCGTACCATCTTTGATGGAGAGCCCATTGCTGACGCCGAGCATATTTTCTCGTTGCTTTCCCAAGCCCGTTACCTGTCCAAGTTGGATTTGGCCAGTGGATTTTGGCAAGTCCCGTTGAGCGAGACTACCAAGCCTCTTACAGCTTTTTCCACAAGATATGGTCTATACCAGTTCAGGGTCATGCCTTTTGGTATGGTAAATGCCCCTGGCTGCTTCAGCAGACTCATGAGGATAGTACTACAGGATCTCGACAATGTTTCATGCTTTATAGACGACATCCTGGTGCATTCTCATGATGGGTCATCGCACCTCGAGACCCTCCGCATAGTTCTCACTCGTCTGAACCAGCATGGACTTCATTTAAAGCCTACCAAATGTGAGACTGGTTTCACAAAATTGCAGTATCTCGGCCACGTGATTGGAGAAGGAGTTATGTCCCCTTTACATGACAGGGTACAAGCTATTAAGGATATGGAGAAACCTGCTACTGTCACTCAACTGAGATCATTCCTGGGTAGTGTCGGCTACTACCAACGGTTCATTCCACACTTTAATACTATCGCTACCCCTTTGCAGCAACTGACCTCCTCGAAGCAAAGTAAATCCTCCCCTGTCCAATGGACAGATGAAGCGGAGAGAGCATTTTTCGAGCTCCGAGAAGCATTGGCGGGTGAGCCAGTATTACAACTGGTAAACCCTGATTTTCCATTTATCTTGCAGACCGACGCCTCAGACAAAGGCCTGGGTGCCGTGCTCTTGCAAGCCCGATCAGACAACTCAGCAGAAGTAGCTCCAGTGCGATATGCAAGCCGCAGGCTTTGCCCTGCAGAGCGAATTACTCCACTGTGGAGAAGGAAGCTCTAGCTGCATATTGGGACATAAAGAAATTTGAAGTCCATCTGTATGGCCAACATTTTACACTGAGAGCCGACCACCGACCTCTCCTATATTTACAGACTGCAGACAAGCTAAATCCTCGCCTGAAAAGGTGGGCACTTTACCTGAATCTTTTCAAATTCACTGCCCAACATGTTCATGGCAAGGACAATGACCTTGCTGATCTACTAAGTCGACGGTCGTTACCCTCATATGAGGAAGCTGGTGCTGTTATCCTAAATTTGACTAGTTGGTAAAGATTACTTCTCTAATGTGTTGTTTATTTTTTATGTTTATCTTTTATGTCTTTAATACTGTACTGCACTTGTTTATTTTAGTGTACAAACGTTATTCCTAATGGAAGACGAAAAAGATGAAGAATAATTCTTTGATAGTATTTTTATATTTCCCTTTGTGGGACTCTGAAAGCCAGAACATGGCAGAAACGTTTTAGTTTAGTGTTGAATAGCTGAAACGGTTTTAAATCCAGTCGCCAATGTTAATGACGACGTGGTTCATATTTTACATTTGCGTATACGGTATTTTTTTTGTATATTATATTATTGCCTTCTTGCATGTGAAGCATTCATAAACTTAAATATTGATATTCACTGATATCTAATTGTGATTTAATTTTCTTGAAATTTGAATTTGATCACATTTCTTTTATGTTTTGCATGTCATTTAATGTTTTGTTTACAAGACTTGTTTACTTTTCCTAATAGTATGATATGTTCCAGTGGTGGATCCCATTCTTATTGTTCATTTGCTCTTTTCCATGAGAAGGATATCTCATCCCTCATAATAACACTGAAGTCACCGTAACTTCCTCTGTTCTTTTTTCGCCTTCTGTAGTAGAATTTTGCTAAATCAATATTCTCTAGAAAGGGCCTTTGTGACAGAGTGTTTCGCTCAAAGTAACCAAAGGCTGTTAGATGCCTTATTAATTAAATGAGTAACTTAACTGTTAGTTTCTAACTAAAAAAATATTTCCCACATCTTGACTTTTGCAGATTATGATTATTTGCAATTTATATTTTAGCTTATAGCTAATTTTAAATATACCTTATTTACTCTTCTTGTACGTGTAAAGTATAGTCCCGATATAAAGGCTGCTCCTATTTTCCGTCTGCTACGAGCCAAAAACATTCTGGAGATTGTTTACCAGTAACCTCACTTTTCATTATTATTCTCGTTTTATTTTATTTGCTTCCACTTGTTGCACCTAAAAATACTGTCTCTCCCTTGCATCTCTGCTATAAATGCCTGCCAGGGACCACCACTAAAATAGTCCTTAAATTATATCAGAGCCAGTTACTGCTCTAGAAAATGTATCCTACAGATGAACTCACCAGTAGGGACAATGAGGCGTCCACCGTTGGCGCCCAAACTTCCAAGAGGCAACATCTCGCCTGAGCAGTCTAAGTTTATTTCAAACCTTATTTACGTGGCATCTTCACAGGAATTCATCTAGCACAACAAGGTGAGGGATAGTGTATGGTAAAGCTCGTGGGCCAAGCAAATTATTTTATTTTCGAGAATTAGTTACATTCGTTACTGGCTAAATCTTATGGATTTTTATTCCCAGATTCCATTCCCATACACACGAAATTTTGTAGATTACCAAACTGGAATCTCACATGCCAAAGTTAATTCCTTAACCTGGAAATTACAGCTGATATACATTGCTATGAAGTTTCTTTTCATTGAATGTGATAAACGAAAATCTCATTCTCTGAAGACTGGTTATGAGCCCGTAAAAATCTATCTCTTTTCCTAATAAATTTTAATTTCATTTCACCCCTTTCTATCATCGTAAATAAAGTGTTTTGCGTCAAAAACTCGTCAATAAAGCTATTTGCTATACAAATTGCAAATAATTAAAAGGTAGTTTTACCCTGTTGCCTTTGCAAATATTTCCTGTTAACCACAATTTAATGAATGCATACTGTATTTATCTTGCTAATTCTTCATATGTTGGGGATAAAGTGTTTTGAGTTATAAGTTGCAAATACCTCAAAAGGTGGTTTTGCACCCTTTTTTTCATTGCAAACAGTTCTTGATAACCAAAAGTGAATGAATACTGTATTTATCTCGTAGATTCTTCCTTTATCCTAAATAGAGTGTTTTAACATATTAATTGTTAATCAGTAATAAGCATTGCAACTTTTGTGGTTGCCCGCAATTTAAGGAATACATACAGTACTGTATTTGTCTTGCTTATTCTTCATTTATTGTGAATATATTATTTTCCTTTAAAACCAGTAAAGAATTAATGGTTTTGTATGCTATTTTGGTAGCATAAATATTTCTGGTTAGCTGTGAATAACCAATATATTTTCATCCAGTATAATGACATTGGAAACTCATTATATGTGTGCTCATGCTTTCAGTTTCCTATTATAAACAGTGTGTCATTTCTGTTTCTGAAATTGCAGTGTCCTGTATTCTACTCTGCATGTGTGACAGAGATAATCGTCGAGTTGAGGCCAAAGTCTTGGCATACGTCCGTGGTGCCGGGAAACAAAATCGTGCTCACCACCTCCGGGGTTCGAGGCAGCATTTCATAAAATTTAATTTGAGAAATTTAATTCAATTCTTTTAATGTCATTGCATTTCCAAAATTAAAAGAAAGTTGAATTCTGAGTTTCATTTAACCGACTAATGGTAATAGAGATGGGGTGTTCAAGTACAAATATCTGTCCTGTCTGTTTGTGAGCTCTTAACCGAGCTCGATATTTTGAGTCCCCTTAGTAAACAGAATCTTATTAACACTCTACCATCCTAAACCCCAACAATGACATCAATGTTGTCAGTCTTGGCTATGCCTTCAAGATGTTGTACCTTGTGTCTGAGACCCTGGGCGTTCCAGTGTAGGATCCCGAGATTAGACATCTTGATGATTTAAGGAGGTGGAGGTGGTAGGAGTGGTGGGTTGTTGAGGCTGCTGGTGGGTTCTGGAGACGAGGGCGTTGGCGACAACGGAGTGGGCTTCTTCGACGACTTGATTGTAGGCATCTTGAGTGGTGGCTCTGGTATCGAGGAGTCGGACGGCTGCCTGTACGGCTTGAATAAGAAGGTTGGTGAGCTCGTTTATTGTGAAGAGGGTTTGCTGTTTGGAAGAGGAGGCGGAGGAAGGTGTCTGGATAGGCTGTTTAGGTGTGGGGGTATGGGATCTTAGTCTAGGGTCCCAAGACCTAGTGTGGTGAGTGGGTGTGTGTGTGGTCTGAGTGTTCTGAGTGTTGCGTGTGACTGTATTGTGTGTTTGAATGTTGCATGGGGTGGAGGTGTTGGTGTGAGTGTTCCGTGTGGGGATGGTAGGAGTGTGAGTGTTGTTTAGGGGGATGGTAGGAGTGTGAGTGTTGTGTGATGGGGTGGATGGAGTTGGTGTAGGGGTGGAAGCTGTAGGAGGTGTGATCTGTGTGTTAGGAGCTGGGTTGGTGTTGTGTGGTGGGTTATGGGTGGGGAGGATAGGTGTGAGTGGGGCAGGAGGAGGCATTTGCCAAGGATTGGAGGTGGGGGTAGGAGCTGGGGTGAAGTTGGGGGTGGTGTGATTGGTGACAGGGGCAGAGGGAGGAGCTCTTTGAGGAATCCTCTTCAGCCTTTCTGGGCAGCGGTTGTTCCATGCGTGATGGTTCCCTTTGCAGTTCGGGCACTTGGCAACTGTTGCTTCTTTGGCCTTGAATTTGTTAAGGCAGGAGTCGGTGGAATGTTTCCCACTGCAGATTCCACATCTCTCTGGGAAATGGCAAGTATTTCTGTGGTGCCTAAATCTTTGACACCGGAAACATCTCAGGGGTTCTGGGGTGTAGTCTCTTATGTTGAACTTGCCCCAGATGCCGAGGTTTACTTGCGAAGGGGGTGGACCACAGATGTGGACCAGAACTTGCTTTGATGGGACGGTTTGGCCTCTATTTTGGAGGAGCAACGTGAGGCAGCCGTAATATACGTTTGCTTGGTCAGCGGGTCAACTGACCAAGCAACAGGGAAGCCAATGAGGATGTATTTTCTTATTTTTTGGGCAGGGTTCATGCCTTATTTTACGTGGCATCTTCACAGGTATTCATCTGGCAAAAACAAGGTGAGGGATAGTGTATGGTAAAGCTCGTGGGTCAAGCAAACTGGTTTTTCGAGAATTAGTTACATTCATTACTGATCAAATCCTACGTATTTTTCTCAGATTCCATTCCCATACAAACGAACTTTTGTAGATTACCTAACTGGAAGCTCACTTGCCAAAGTTGATTCCTTAACCTGGATATTACAGCTGATATACATAGCTAAGAAGTTTCTTTCATTGAATGTGATAAACGAAAATCTCATCCTCTGAAAATTGGTTATGAGCCCGTAAAAATCTATCCCTTCTCCTAACAAATTCTAATTTCATTTTACCCCTTCTATCATCGTAAATAAAGTGTTTTATGTCAAAAACTCGTGAATAAAGCTATTTGCTATATAAATTGCAAATAATTAATCATTTAACTAAAGAGTTTTATGCTATAAACTGCAAATAATCAAAAGGTAATTTTACCCTGTTGGCTTGGCAAATATTTCCTGTTAACCACATTTTAATGAATGCATACTGTATTTATCTTGCTGATTCTTTATATATTGGGGATAAAGTGTTTTGAGTTAAAAGTTGCAAATACTTCAAAAGGTGGTTTTGCTCCCTTTTCATTTCAAACAGTTCTTGATTACCAAATGTAAATGAATACTGTATTTATCTCATAGATTCTTCCTTTATCGTAAATAAAGTGTTTTACCATATTAATTGCAAATAATTAATAAGCATTGCAACTTTTGTGGCTGCCCACTATTTAAGGAATACATACAGTACTGTATTTGTCTTGCTTATTCTTCATTTATTGTGAATAAATTGTTTTTCTTTAATACCAGCAAATAATTAATAGTTTTGTATGCTCTTATGGTAGTATAAATATTTCTGGTTATCTGTGACTAACCAATATATTTTCATCCAGTAGAATAATATTGGAAACTCATTATATGTATGCTTGTGCTTTCAGTTTCCCATTATTAACGGTGTGTCAATTCTGTTTCTGCAATAGCAGTGTCCTCTATTCTACTCTGCCTGTGTGACAGAGGTAATCGTCGAGTTGAGGCCGAAGTCTTGGCATACATCTGTGGTGCCGGGAAACGAAATCGCGCTCACCACCTCCAAGATTCGAGGCAGCATTTCATAAAATTTAATTCAAAAATTCAATTAAACTCTTTTAATGTTATTGCATTTCCAAAATTAAAAGAAAGTTGAAGCCTGAGTTTCATTTAACCAAGTAGTGGTATACGGGTTAGGTGTTCAAGTACAAATATCTCTCATGTCTGTTTGTGAGCTCCTAACTGAATTCTGTTCTTTGAGTCCCCTTAGTAAAACAGAAACTTAACAACTCTCCATTCCCACAACCCACAACACTCCTCCAAAGTAATGGGGGGAAGAAATGTACACAGCGAATGGGGGAGTATTATTATTTTATTTTATTAATTTATTGCGCCAAGGCGTCAGACATTACATGAATTCATACAAATAATGCTTCAAATGGATACAAAACCAAGAATAGAACATAGTTTACAGGGAGGTGTACACATTGATAAAACATTGCTGCATACTAACACACAACTCACAGTATGGCAGCACAGAGTACATTATATACAAAAGTAAAGCTCAGAGAAACACAGAATGCAGAAACAGAATTATACAGCAACATTCAGAAAATATATGAATAATTCAATATAATTAATGGCCACCAAAGTGAGGATAACGAGCAAGAATAACATCAAGGTTGTCATCATTAAGTAAAAATTAGCAGATCTGTATTAAGTTCTGACCTTGTGGTACAACATCTCTCACTGTGGGGCACTGAAGACAATAGTGGTCAAGAGTGTTAGCATTAAGACGGTCGCATAATTTACATGAGGTGTACTGTGGCATATCTAGAGTCTGGGAGACCTGCCATAAAGGCCGATACCCCATTCTGAGCCGAGCACTAACTACATTGTTTTTCCGCACCATTAAGCCGCGTCTGCGATACTTGTAGCGACTGTGAAGAAAGTGATCATGGTGCTGTATGGACACACTGTTGGCCCTCTCCGTGTCCCTGCACCGGACCGTCATGGCAGACCCAGCTGAGTAGATGATGTTACGAAGGCATCAGAGGGAGGGCTCAGCGTCCACAGCATGCCCATCCAGCATACAGGCCGCCTTGGCAAGACGATCCGCTGTGTCGTTGCCAGTCAGCCCTATGTGAGAGGGCGTCCATACAAACGACACAACAAGAGAAGCATCCTGAGTGGCCACAAGGCGACATAGTATATCTCCCACAGCACGGCTACAGATGGGTCTTGGCGAGGATAGGGCTTGTAGGGTGAATGGGGGGTCGCAGGCAGAGAGTGAGTGAGCAAAAGCTATATGGCAGTGAAAGAGAGGGAATGAGAGAGAGTGACTGCCACCAACTTGGGTGAAAAGAGGGGGGAGGCTTGCGGGTGGAATTAAGAGACTTTCATATAAGAACAGGATAAGGGAAAAATCTATATTATATTTAGTTTACGACCTTGAGAGGTGTCACTTATTTTGAGGGTCAACGTAGTACCATCCCTCCTTCTAGGATATTGCTGAGGTGCTATTTCAAGTGGGAGAGTGAGCCCATCATATCTAGATCAGTTCCTTACTCCACTTGTGGATTGGCTGTTCGTTTTCAAAATTTCAAGAGCGATCATAACTGATAAAGGACGCGAATATACGAATGATTTATTTTTCATCTTCAGCTGAAGTATTTAAAATTGTTATTCAAAAAAACAGAAATAAATAGATAAATAAATGACTAAATGATATATATACATATATTAAAAAGTTTAAAATTTTTTCCTGTCTGTCGAGGTAGTATACTGGGGTAATAGTTTGAGAAAGAAAAAGAAAAAACGTTAGAGTTCATCGAAAAAAATTATTTTGCTAAATGTGTGAATCTTAAAAGATTATGGAACTTAAGCAGACTGTGATTCTAAAGCATAGCTATTTTTTTACTGTTAGCAGGTGAAATATTATACATTTTATTCACTACTGCATGCAGGGTACATATTTCATTTTTATGTAGAGATGTGAGTTAGTTTTCTTATGAGAATTGCAATATTTTGCTGAGATAGAGATAATACCGATTTTTTGAAGCTTTTCTGCAAATAATTAATCAATGTGAAATTTACAAATGTAAATGAGCTACTTAAGATAATTTGAGATTTTCATGGTGTATACTTTGAGTATGTAATTAAAACAATGATAGTTCAGTCCTTTTATATTGTTGTGTGAGAAAGAGTAATTGTAGTTTTGCTAATTTGTATTCAAAGAAAAAAAAAGCTTCACTTGCAGTATCAACTTTTAGTGCTAAATATTTTGAACTACAGTGCTTGTTAAGCTTCACAAGAGATAAGTTTCATGTTTTATTATCATCAGTAATGATTATATATTTTTGTAGAATTTTCTTTAAAGTCTGTTTGGAGGTATGTTAAACTTCTGGCAAGTGTGTGCTTTGACTCGACCCTCCGATATATATATATATATATATATATATATATATATATATATATATATATATATATATATATATATATATATATATATATATATATATATAGTGTTCTAGTGTTCACAGATAATGTGTTGGATATTGAAAATATTGAGTATGAACCACCATATATATATATATATATATATATATATATATATATATATATATATATATATATATATATATATATATATATATATATATATATATATATATATATATATATATATATATATATATATATATATATATATATATATATATATATATATATATATATATATATATATATATATATATATATATATATATATATATATATATATATATATATATATATATATATATATATATTAAGAACACTGAACTGTTAACATGCAGTCCAAAATGGTAGGAAAAGCCCATTAAAAAAAACAATGATATATATATATATATATATATATATATATATATATATATATATATATATATATATATATATATATATATATATATATATATATATATATATAATCAGATAAGCACATTACATATGTGAAAACATGAATCATTTTTTACCCCGACCGGGACTCGAACCTTGGACTTATGATTACTAAGTCAAGGCGCTACCTCTACATCACAGAAGGTTAAAAGGAATCCAACCTTATAGCTTATATCTGCTACACTTAGGGATGAAAGCATTCTATCTGAATGTCACTATGTTCATATTACAGATTCCCCAACCTCACTCGTGGCTTCATTTTAGCATTTAATTCAATTCCCAATCTCATTCGGGTCATACAATAACCAAGCAAGCACATTACATATGTGAAAATATGAATCATTTTTTTACCCCGACCGGGACTCGAACCTAGGACTTTTAATTATTAAGTCAAGGCACTACCAACTACACACCACAGAAGGTTAAAAGGAATCTAACCTTATAGCTTATATCTTCTATACTTAGGGATGAACGCATTCTATCTGAATGCCGCTATGTTCATATTACAGATTCCCCAACCTCACTCGTGGCTTCATTTTAGCATTTAATTCAATTCCCAATCTCATTCGGGTCATACAATAACCAAGCAAGCACATTACGTATGTGAAAACATGAATAATTTTTTACCCCGACCGGGACTCGAACCTAGGACTTATAATTATTAAGTCAAGGCGCTACCAACTACACACCACAGAAGGTTAAAAGGAATCCAACCTTATAGCTTATATCTGCTATACTTAGGGATGAACGCATTCTATTTGAATGCCGATATGTTCATATTACAGATTCCCCAACCTCACTCGTGGCTTCATTTTAGCATTTAATTCAATTCCCAATCTCTTTCGGGTCATACAATAACCAAGCAAGCACATTACATATGTGAAAACATGTATCATTTTTTATCCCGACCGGGACTCGAACCTTGGACTTATTTATTATTAAGTCCAGGCGCTACCAACTACACACCACAGAAGGTCAAAAGGAATCCAACCTTATAGCTTATATCTGCTTTACTTAGGGATGAACGCATTCTATCTGAATGCCACTATGTTCATATTATAGATTCCCCAACCTCACTCGTGGCTTCATTTTAGCATTTAATTCAATTCCCAATCTCATTCGGGTCATACAATAACCAAGCAAGTACATTACATATGTGAAAACATAAATCATTTTTTACCCCGACCGGGACTCGAACCTAGGACTTATAATTATTAAGTCAAGGCGCTACCAACTACACACCATATGTAATGTGCTTGCTTGGTTATTGTATGACCCGAATGAGATTGGAAATTGAATAAAATGCTAAAATGAAGCCACGAGTGAGGTTGGGGAATCTGTAATATGAATATAGTGGCATTCAGATAGAATGCGCTTATCCCTAAGTATAGCAGATATAAGCTATAAGGTTGGATTCCTATTAACTTTCTGTGGTGTGTAGTTGGTAGCGCCTTGACTTAATAATTATAAGTCCTAGGTTCGAGTCCCTGTCGGGGTAAAAATTGATTCATGTTTTCACATATGTAATGTGCTTGCTTGGTTATTGTATGACCCTAAAGAGATTGGGAATTGAATTAAATGCTAAAATGAAGCCACGAGTGAGGTTGGGGAATCTGTATTATGAACATAGTGGCATTCAGATAGAATGCGTTCATCCCTAAGTATAGCAGATATAAGCTATAAGGTTGGATTCCTTTTAACCTTCTGTTGTGTGTAGTTGGTAGCGCCTTGACTTAATAATTATAAGTCCTAGGTTCGAGTCCCGGTCGGGGTAAAAAAGATTCATGTTTTCACATATGTAATGTGCTTGCTTGGTTACTGTATGACCCGAATGAGATTGGGAATTGAATTAAATGCTAAAATGAAGCCACGAGTGAGGTTGGGGAATCTGTAATATGAACATAGTGGCATTCAGATAGAATGCGTTCATCCCAAAGTATAGCAGATATAAGCTATAAGGTTGGATTCCTTTTAACCTTCTGTGGTGCGTAGTTGGTAGCACGTTGACTTAGTAATTATGAGTCCTAGGTTCGAGTCCCGGTCGGGGTAAAAAATGAATCATGTTTTCACATATGTAATGTGCTTGCTTGGTTACTGTGTGACCCGAATGAGATTGGGAATTGAATTAAATGCTAAAATGAAGCCACGAGTGAGGTTGGGGAATCTGTAATATGAACATAGTGGCATTCAGATAGAATGCGTTCATCCCTAAGTATAACAGATATAAGCTATAAGGTTGGATTCCTTTTAACCTTCTGTGGTGTGTAGTTGGTAGCGCCTTGACTTAATAATTATAAGTCCTAGGTTCGAGTCCCAGTTGGGGTAAAAATTGATTCATGTTTTCACATATGTAATGTGCTTGCTTGGTTTTTGTATGACCCGAATGAGATTTGGAATTGTATTAAATGCTAAAATGAAACCACGAGTGAGGTTGGGGAATCTGTAATATGAACATAGTGGCATTCAGATAGAATGCGTTCATCCCTAAGTATAGCAGATATAAGCTATAAGGTTGGATTCCTTTTAACCTACTGTGGTGTGTAGTCGGTAGCGCCTTGACTTAATAATTATATGTCCTAGGTTCGAGTCCCGGCCGGGGTAAAAAATGATTCATGTTTTCACATATGTAATGTGCTTGCTTGGATATATATATATATATATATATATATATATATATATATATATATATATATATATATATATATATATATATATATATATATATATACATATACATATACATATATATATTCGTTGTTTTATTTAAAGGGCTTTTCCTACCATATATATATATATATATATATATATATATATATATATATATATATATATATATATATATATATATATATATATATATATATATATATATATATATATATATATATATATATATATATATATATATATATATATATATATATATATGCTAAGTGTCTGTTTTAGTAAGGAGACTCAAAGTACTGAACTCGGTAAAGAGCTCACAAATCAACAGGACATTTATTTATTTTGCAAATTACCCATGCAATTTCTACTCGGTTAAATGAAACTCAGAATTCAACTTTCTTTTAATTTTGGAAATGCAATGACACATTTTAATAGTTTAATAAACTTTTGGAGAGCTATAACAAATTTAAAATTCAAATTTATGAAATGCTGCTTTGAATCCCGGAGGTGGTGAGCACGATTTCCATCACCGGCACCACAGATGGATGACAAGACTTTGGCCTCAACTCGACGATCACCTCTGTCACACAGGCAGAGTAGAATAGAGGACATTGCAATTGCAGACACAGAAAGACCATACAAAACCATTAATTGTTTGCCGGAATTAGAGGAAAGCAATTTATTCACAATAAAAGAAGAATGAGCGAGACAAATACAGCATGTATTTCTTAAATTGTGGGCAACCACAAATGTTTGCAATGCCAATTGGGATGAAATTGTTTATTAATTATTTGTAATTATATGGCAAAACACTTTATTTACGATAAAGGGAGAATCTACGAGATAAATACAGTATTCATTCAACCTTGGTTAGCTAGAAATATTTGCAGTGCAACTTATAACTCAAAACAATTTATCCCCAATATATGAAGACTCAGCAAGATAAATACAATATGTATTCATTAAATCGTGGTGGTTAAAAAGAAACATTTGCAAAACCAACAGGGTATAATTACTTTTTAATTATTTAAGGTGTATAGCATAAAACACTTTCGTTAAATAATTTTTATTTGCATTTTATATAATAAATCACTTTATTTAAAAGTTTTGACGTAAAACACTTTATATACGATGATAGAAAGTGAGTGAAAATAAATTAGAATACATTACGAAAAAGGGATATATTTTTATGTGGTTATAAGCAATCTTTTGAGAATGAAATTTTTGTTTGTCACATTCAAGGAAAGAAATTCTTATCAATGTATATCGGCGGTAATTTCCAGGTCAAGGAATTAACTTTGGCAAATGAGATTCCAATTACGTAATCTATATAATTTAATTTTTTATGGGAATGGAATCTGAGAAAATTTTCGTAGGATTTGATCAGTAAAGGATTTGACCAGTAACGAATTTAACCATTTTCTCAAATTCCCAATTTGCTTGACCAACGAGCTTTACCATACACTATCTCTTACCTTGTTAGTGCCAGATGAATTCCTGTGAAGACAACACATAAAGAAGGCTTGAAGTAAGCTTGACCACTGAGGCGAGATCTTGATTCAGGAATTTTTGGCCCCAAATGAGGAAAATTCAATGTCCATCCTGGTGACGTCATCTATAAGATGTAAATGCAGAGAAGGAAATTGTTCATATAATATTCGAGGGCTACAGTAGTGGTGGTTCCTGGCAAGAATTTATGGCAGAGATGCATGGAAGAGACAGTATTTTAGGTGCAACAAGCGGAAGGAAAATAAAAAAAAATTAAATGTTATGGGCAAAATAGGTTACTGGCGAACAATCTGCTGAACGTTCTTTGCATTGCAGGAGACGGAATTTTAACTATTCAAATAATAAAGAAGCTACTGAAATGTATCTAGATAGGCTAATGACGTATTAGCAAGGTCAAATTTATAACAAATTTATCAGCAAGAGATATTTTTATAATATAAAAAAATTATCAGCAGGAACTATTTTATCATAAGAAAATTGTGTGAAAAAATTTATCTAACAGACTCACTAGGTTTACTGCACTGTTCATGAGAAAAAAACAAAGGCAGAAAACAGAGACTCTGAAGGTAGATTTTTATATTGGAATTATGATTTCAACACGTACAAGAATATTAAATAAGATATATTTAAAATCAGCTATAATCTGAAATATAAATTACAGATAATCATAATTTGCAAAAGGCAAGGAGTGAGAATTATTTTAGTGAGAAAAAAAAGACAGTTAATAGTTATTAAACTACCTAATAAGGCATCTACTACAGCTTCTGGTGACTTTGAGCAAAACACTCTGTCACAGCATCGACTGTTTTTGTTATATAGTTTTGAATTATATTGCTTATTAAGCTTCACAGGAGATAGTTTCATGTTTTACTGTCAGTAATAATTAAATATTTATGTAGTATTTAGTTTAAATTTCGTTTTGAGGCATGTTTCACTTCTGGCAAGTGTGTGCTTCAACTCAACCCTTCAAAATATATATATATATATATATATATATATATATATATATATATATATATATATATATATATTTATATATATATATATATATATATATATATATATATATATATATATATATATATATATATATATATATATATATATATATATATATATATATATATATATATATATATATATATATATATATATATATATATATATATATATATATATATATATATATATATAGAGAGAGAGAGAGAGAGAGAGAGAGAGAGAGAGAGAGAGAGAGAGACTGCCACAATAGGCAGATATGTGCATGTGCATTTCACTAGTGTTTTTTTATTATATTAAACTGTAAAAGAATAGATTAATGCTTCGCCGTTACTTAATTTGTATACTAAATTATTTTTGTTTTTGTTCTTTATTGATGATATAAAGCAAACTTTCGCTCTGCAGAAAGCTTAACAAAAGAGCCATTTGCAAGAATTACTAGTAGTGAACATAGAGTGATAGGTAGATATTTTTTTTTCTGTTTATGTTTAGACAGAAAGGCATAAGGTCATAAAAACACCCATATAGCGATGATGTAAATGTCTTTTGTTTTAAAGAAAAATAAATTAATCCAAATTCTCTTCAAAAGAGAGACAGGGCCCATGAGTAAATAGTGAGTGGGAGAGAGAGAAAAAAAATTGCTAAGTCGTGGCATTACGGTCAAAACTGCATGAATTGTAGGAAATTCAATGTTGTTTGAGTAACTGGTTCCAGAAATAAGGTGATTGTCCTTTAATCCGACATGACCCATTTGTTTTGCCAAATAAGAGTATTGTAAAAATGAGATATACAATTCCTCTATATTTTTATTAGTAACTGAATGCATGAAGCCAAGTTTTTATAAGATGCTGGCTTTTGGTATTTTGACTGTTAATTTTCTCATTTTTTGATAAATTGCTAAATGATAAATTGCTATATGTGTATGAATGCAGTAATTTTAGGGGTATAAATTTGTTGAGTGTGAAAGGAAAACCTCTTAAAATCACCCCCCACAGGGATCCTAGCAGGGCAGCAGAAGAACTCACCATCAAATTCGCGGATAGAGCAAGCTCCAACCAGCTCCCCATCACCACCAGAACAACTCTTCAGGACCTCACCACTGCAAGATGGGAAGAAATAGAAGAGGCCATCAACACTGAAGACGAAACAGATGCTCCATTCTCTCTGACTGAGCTACTAAGAGTAAGCAAAAGCTCTAAGAACACAGCCCCAGGTGCCGATAAAATCACATACACAATGATTCAAAATATGGGGCCCCAAGGGGAGCTTGCTCTACTCTCTCTGATCAATTCGACATACACACGAAGAATCAGACCAACCTCATGGAACAGAGCAGACATTCAGCCCATCCCAAAACCACAGGACCCTGACAACCCTCGCCCCATCTCCCTCCTAAGCTGCCTGAGCAAGACGGCAGAAAAGATGGTACTTAACAGAGTCCGCTGGAAATGCCCACCCTTCCCAGAAAACATGTTTGCCTACCAGCCTGGCTTAGGCACCTCAGAATGCATAGCCTCCATGTTATCATTTTATCAACAACTGCCGTGGTTACATCGTTTTTCTAGACCTAGAGAAGGCCTTTGAACTAGCCAATGTGGCGGCAATACTCTCAGCTCTCGTATCAAAGCAGATCAAAGGTAACCTTCTCTCATGGATCAAGCAGCGTCTACAAAACCGTAGTGCACGAGTCAAAGCAGATGGGCACTACTACACCTACAATAACCACGAAAATGGGACCCCCACAAGGTGGAATCCTTAGCCCCTTCCTCTTTAATTGTCTCATGGAAAAACTCATGGACATCGCACAACCACATGGAGCCAAACTCTTCAACTATGCGGATGACTTTGCCCATGTCACAATGGGAGACAGAATCTCTAACAAGACATAGTGCTGCCTCACCAAGATTCACCAAGCCTCCATCTCCCTTGGAGTTAAAATCAATGCCTGCAAAACCAAGGCCCGTCCCATCCACCAGTGGAAACCAGACACTAATCTGGTCATAGGTAATGAGCCTGTGGACTGGGTTACCAAACACCAATACCTGGGTGTAATCATCGACCACAGTCTAACCTTTGGACCAGAAATTCAACACTTGCGCGACAGGTGCAGCCAGCGATAAGCGGTCCTTCGTCGGATGTCGGGCCTCTACGATGTGCATCATTTAATGTCCTCAGAACCTTCTATGTACAAGCCATACGCAGCCTCATAGACTATGCTTGTCCCACACTCTGGCTACTAACAGACCAACAGTGGGACAAGATAGAAGTAATTCAAAATAACGCCATACGTACCATGCTAGGAGCCCCCATGTGGACCAAGAGAGAAAACATCCAGATGGAATAGGGACTCATTCCACTCAAACACAGAGCTCAGCAAAGACTGACCCTCCTTGTGGCCAAAACCACCACTGCCCAACATAAATGCCTAGCTGGCACAAATTTCCATCTAGCCCTCAATTGCCACCCCAACCACCATCCTAGAACATGGGCAGCCAAGGTCTGCGCTAGCCTGCAAGCACTGCCAGTCAGGGAGAGCATCCTAGCCAAGATACAAGACACACCGATTCCTGAATACAGATGCCCACCCCCATGGAATGACCAACCACTTGACATAAAGATCGAGCTCCCTGACAACCCCAAAAGCTTGGTAAACCCGCTTGTCCTTAAAAACATATACAAGGACAAAATTCAGAGCTGGAGCAGGCCAAACTCTCAAGTCTACTACACTGACGGTTCAGTAAATCAAGAAACTGGAGCCTCAGCCGCTGCCTTCACCACTGGAAACCACGTCCTATCCTGGAGACTGTCAAACTCCTGCTCATCACTCCAGACTGAGCTTGTTGCCATAGCCAACGCCCTCGACTTCTTCATCCAGCAAGGAGATGACCATGCCCTAATTCTCTCTGACTCTAAAGGCGCCTTACAGGCCATCAAGAAGCCACTCCTCAGAGACAATGTACGCATCATCACCACCATCCTCAGCCACTACCACAGGACAACCAGCCTTGGAAAAGCCATCACTCTTGCCTGGCTTCCCAGCCACGTCGGCATCAAGGGAAATGAGGAAGCCGATCAAGCCGCCAAACAAGCCACTCTCAGAGCAGAAATCCAGATATCTCTGTCTCCTGGGATGCAACAGATAAAGAATAAAGCCACCAAGTCACTCCTAAACACCTTAATAACTAAACACAACCTGTGCACAGACATTGGCTCCCCCTCCACCTGGTGGTACAAAGCCACCACTGATCTTCAGCGTATCACCCTGCCTAAGAGCCTTCAACGAAGCACTGAGATCAATGTGTACCGTCTGAGACTCGGGTACAAGTGCACCTGGCAAATAGTGGAGGATATCATCAGGGAATGCACCTTTTGCCAGGTAGCCTCACCACATCCACTGCTACATTACATCCTGGAATGTGATTCTTTTTCAGAAATTCGACGGAAAACTGGTGCCCCCGCAACATCTAGCAATGACCCAAATGCCCTTCATGTTGCTAGCTCCATCATAAGACTAGCAACAAATAACTACATGAACAGTCTACTAAATATTATCAGACAATATCCTCCACCAAGATAACCATGCAATAACTCTCTCTCGCCCCCAAAACAGGAATTCATTTAAATTGTTTGATGTAAACAAATAATTCACAACTGAATACTTATGCTCTCCATTATCTTTACAGCTTTGCACAACCTCACCTGCGGGCCAATTAGGAAAGTCCGATCACCAACAATAACAAGATTTCACCCCACCTCCTCACCAATAGGAAAGCCCATTCACCCGCAAGAGCGAATACCACGCACACTCCAAAAGATCTCGCCCCACCTGCGGGCCACAAGGGAAGGTCCGCTCACCCTCAAGGGTGAACATCCCCCCCCCCAAAAAAAAAAGGAGGAAAAGTGCATGGTAGAAGTGCAGAGTGGTTTTAAGAGAGGTAGAGGCTGTATAGGTCAAATTTTCATGGAAAGGCAGTTATGTGAGAAATATTTAGCAAAGGGTAAGGATGTGTATTTTGCATTTTTGGATCTGGAGAAAGTGTATGATAGAGTTGATAGAGAAACAATGTGGAATGTTTTGAGATTATATGGAATTAATGGTAAATTGTTGCATGCAGTGAGGAGTTTGCATGAGGGCAGTAGAGCTTGTGTTAGGGTAGGAAATGAAGTGAGTGAGTGGTTTCCAGTGAGTGTGGGACTGAGACAGGGATGTGTGATGTCACCATGGCTGTTCAAATTGTATACTGATGGAGTCGTAAGAGAGGTGAATGAGCAAGTGCGTGGTCGAGGTTTGAGAATGGTAGATGGGGATGATAATGAGTGGGACCTGAATCATTTGCTGTTTGCAGATGATATTGTGGTGGTGGCAGATTCAGAGAAGAAGCTGTGTCAGTTAGTATCAGAATTTGGAATGGTGTGTGAGAAAAGGAAGTTGTGAGAGAGTGTGGGAAAGAGTAAGGTTATGAGGTGTACAATAAATGAGGATGGTGCTGGATTGAATGTTATGTGGAATGGAGAGACACTTGAGGAAGTTGATCGTTTTAAGTATTTAGGCTCGGTTATAGCTGCAAATGGTGGAGTGGAAGCAGATGTGTGTCACAGAGTGAATGAAGGATGTAAAGTGTTGGGTGCTTTGAAAGGAGTGATGAAGAATAGCGGGTTGGAAATGAATGTTAAGAAAGTTTTGTATGAGAAAGTGGTTGTGCCAACTGTGATGTATGGATCAGAGTTATGGGGTATGAAAGTAAGTGAGAGACGGAAACTAAATGTGTTTGAGATGAAATGCCTGAGGAGTATGCTTGGTGTATCTCGGTTGGATAGGGTTAGGAATGAAGTGGTGAGAGCAATAACAGGTCTAAGGAGAGAAATTGCAGCCAGAGTAGATATGAATGTTCTGAGATGGCTTGGCCATGTGGAAAGGATGGATGATGAAACACTGCTGAAAAAGGTGATGAATGCGAGAGTTGATGGGAGAAATGCCAGAGGGAGGCCTAGGTTTGGGTGGATGGATGGAGTAAGGAGAGCCCTGAATGATAGGAGGATGGATGTGAGGGAAGCAAGCGAGCGTGCTAGGAATAGGAATGAGTGGCGAGCGATTGTGACGCAGCTCTGATGGGCATATGCTGTTACCACGGGGCTGCATCTTACAGAGGTAGCCATGTGGTAGGGGCAGTAGGGGAGTTGGCAGTTGTGAAGCTACACAGGTTCTGGAAGAGCTGGGAGGATGGGCTGTGGCACTCCAGCAGTGCCATCTAAACGGTCGCTACCTCCCTCGTCATTGCCCATAAAGCAAAGGAATCCCCTTATTAGTTTTTTCATGTCAGTTACCCCCCAGTTAATCGGGGAAACTGCCAAGGTAGATAGAATAGAATAGATAGATGATAAATGTGAGCATGCTCCAATATTTATGATGAGTTTTTGCATGGTTATGTTATACTGATAAGACAGAATTTGAATTGAGTAGTAACACAGAGTTTGTCTGCCACATATTACAACTTTCTTTAAAGGAAATCTGAGCTACCACTGATAAACTGAGCAACAGGAAGGTTGGTAGCCATGCTACTATACATTGTGACAGCAGGAATTAAAAAAATGGTAAAAGAAACTGGCGAAAAGAAAGTACTTTAAAAAGAGTATTATTATGAAATATATTTACTGAATCTTTGTTCTTGCTTCAAATTGCTATTTTCACTTATTATTTGCTGTTATTATTATTATTATTATTATTATTATTATTATTATTATTATTATTATTATTATTATTATTATTATTATTATTATTATTATTATTATTATTATTATTACAGCACTAGCATTTTTATTTTGAACTCTTACCATTGTGTTATTGTAGTCACTCTTAAAAAGAGCATTAATTTTGTGCTGCTCTTCTCGGCATGTCATGACTTTTCATGATTTGATGTCTATAGCACAATAATGTCTTGTAGATATGCTCTATCAGTTATTCAGCTATATCCTAATTACCTTGGAAAACTGATCTGAATGGTGTAAACAAATATTTACAAACGTTATTCTATTTCAAGGCTGCCCCAACCTGCAATTTTGCACTTTTCCCTTTTACCCATTGGAAAGATTGCAAGCGCTTACAGATACAAGGATGAGCAGTATCCCCTTTGTGTGCTTACATATGGCCATTGTTCGTACCCAGAGGTGATATCTAGTGTGTAATGTATTTGTGATAGCCACATCAGGCCCTTATTTCTGGCCCTAGAATCTAGGCTATTATGATTGCGGAATTTGAGCTTGGACGGAGATGCGCATTCAAGGGATAGGTGTCATGAGAAGAGATATGGTGATATGATCGCCTCAACAGTCGCGTCAATGCGAAGGAAGAGGCACTCGAAATATCTGCTCCCTTGCATTGTCCAGTGACCCACCGACATACGGCTAAGGGCCATTCATTGTTACAACCCGGACCTATCTCACAGCATAGACGTGAGGAATGATGGAATTAGGAGGGGGTCGGCCCAGTACCAAGCGATATCCCAAAATGTGGGACTCCATATGTAATTACCTAATTGTGTTTACGGTAAACAGCTCAAAGCTCGTATCTTCCCGTCTCCTGGTCGGTTCCATTTTCGACTTAGTGATACGTATCATACCTGTCCTTAAAACTATGGATTGAGATAGCATTAACTACCTCTTCGCTTAGCAAATTCCAATTATCAACTACTCTTACACTAAAAAGTATTTCCTTACATTCTGCAAAGAAGTTTTCTTACGAAGCTTCAACCTATGACCTCTAGTTCTAGAGCCAGCCATATCAAAATATCGTTCCCAATCCACTCTATCATAACCATAAAGGAATTTAAAGACTGTCACCATATCCAATCCAAATGAATTTACAGGCTCTGATAGGTCATTTACATATACAAGGAACAAAAGTGGCCCTAAAACTGAACCCTGTGGAACTCCAATACTAACTCTTCTCCATTCAGACACTGAGTGTCTTACTCTAACCCTCTGTTCCCTTCCTTCTAAGTATGTTTTTATCCATTCCAAGACATGTCCACCTATTCTAGCCATTGCTTGCAGCTTCCTAAAAAGTCTCCCATGTGGAACAGTGTCAAACGCTTTCTGGATGTCTAGGAAAATGCAATCTGCCCAGCCCCCTCTTTCCTGTAAGATTCGGCTTACCTCATCATAAAATTCTTATAAGTTTGTTACTGTTGATCTACCTTCTCTGAAGCCATGTTACCTCACTGACAAAAAGTTGAAGGATTCCAAGTGAAGAGAGATATGTTTCCTTAGTAGTTTCTCCATAACTTTGCAAACTATGCTGGTTAAGGAAACTGGTCTATAGTTCAGAGCCGCATCCCTCCTTCCCTTTTTGAAGATAGGCATCACATTTGCTTGTTTCCAGCATATTGGAATCTCCCTTGACTCCAGTGACTTTTTAAATATGATACCCAGTGCCACTAATATTGAGTTTGCTCATTTTTTAAGTACATGAGGGAATATGTCATCAGGACCTGTAGCTTTATGAACATCTAACTCCATCAGCGCTTTGTATACCTCTGTGGCTGTAAGGTTGATGTTCTCTAATACCGGCCCTTGAGCTTATATCTCTGCAATATAAGAGAGTGGGGTATTTTCTACTGTAAATACTGACTGAAACTCCTTCTTCAATTCTTTGCAGATCTCCTCATCCATCTTAGTGATGCTTCCATCCGCTCTCTTTAGCCTTAAAACCTATTCTTTTACCTTCAGTTTTCCTCTGATAAAGCTGTGGAAAAGCTAGGGATTCTCTTTAGCCTTCCTGGTGATGTCCCTCTCATAGTCTCTCTCTGCCTCTCTTCTTTTACTTAGGTAGTCATTTCTTGCTCTTTTGTAGGAGGTGCCAGGCATTTATGTTTTTTCTCCCAATATACCTTTTCCAGCATTTGTCTCTCCACTCCTTACCTCTTTTACACTCATTATCGAACCATTTCTCTCTGGCATGAATTACACCTACTTTGGTGACAGGTATGCAGCAATCTACTATCTTCCCATATTTCTCACTAAAGATGTCATATCTTTCTTGCACAGATTTGTTGTAAAATAAGGTTCTCCAGTCAATAACTGCAAAAAGATCATTCATTTAGATGTAATCTCCTTTCGGATAGTTCCTCCTCATGTCTTCAGTGCCTCTACTTTCAGGCAGAATATCTTCAATTATATACTCCATCAACAACACACAGTGGTCACTCTTTCCAATTGGTGGTTCATACTCAATTTTTTCAATATCCAACACATTATCTGTGAATACTAGAACAAGAAGTGATGGCTCATCCCCACCCCTTGTGGACAAAGGGGGATGCAAATGAAGTAAAAAAATTGAGATGAAAATAAAAAGAATATGGAAAATTATCGATAAAAAATAGAAAGTGAGAGAGAGACATTTCTCATAGAATAGAACATAACACAAGAAACTGAAAATTACCAACAGTGCAACCATTTACAGCATGTTCTATATATTGAGTGTACCATTGACAATGAAATAATTTTCAGGTAACTTTAGCATGTATTAAGGTGCATAGGGAAACTTTGATATATAATACAGAAAAATAGCACTTCGATAATTATGCTCTGCCTATGGCCTAAAATGACACATTAGCAATTCCTAATATTAATAATAAAAGCTCTTGTAATTCACAATGCTTTTAGATGTGCTTGACTTAATAGTATGTTGCTTTACATGAACTCTGTTATCTCAGTGGATGATAGTCATTCTTTTTGCTGCAAATTAATGCTTCACCAGAAATGATGTATTTCTGTAATGGCTGTGGGGAGTGAGGTATAGCTCATGCCCATGGACGTTATAGAAACCAAGCTCAAAATTTGGTAAGGAGTTCCCCCTTCATTGAAAGCCTATTGGTGGAGGCATGACCAAGAGCCATGAAGCCATCTCTTTGTATGTCATTGAATGGCCCGAGGTGTTAAAAAAGGTCAAACAGCTTGCGAGGAGGCACGGGCAATGAGGCCTAAAGGACCTCTGTAACTTTTAAATAAATTATGGGTCAAGTATCTTCGCATATCTGTTATCACTTTGCATGATTAAGCCCTGGCCTGGAGTGTAGAAAAATATAATAATATCTACACGACAGTGATGGCAACAAAAGTACAACTCTAACACGAGAGTGAGGTACGATTACAAAATATGACAGTGGTATACCGCAGACACGGCTTCTAAATATGACAGTGGTGGCATCTGAGTACAATCCCATGCCAGATTCATCATGAAGAAACACGAAGCTATATGCCAGTGTATCTTGGGTTGTGAAAAAAATCAAGATACTGAAGAGTTTGATGCGTCTTTGGAGGATAAGAAGATGGAATGAGCACCGGTAGTTATTACTCAACCCCGGCCCCCTATAGAAAAGGCGCTCAGCATTAAGACTTGTCCATTACATTTTGACTCTGCTGCAAAGTTGCTGAAACATTGGTCATGAAGGATGAGAAATGCCGAATGGCTAGATGATTGGTCAAGCTGGGAGAGAATTTCAGGGCAATTCACGAAGTACTTCACCGTGCATAAGACTGTGAGTGAGAAGATTCAAGGGATGGTGAATCGGCAATCTTATGAGAGGTATGGAGGGAAACCAGAGAGCCCATCAGAAAGAAAACCCCCCACCCCCAGTACCAGAGGCAGTGATATCCTTCATGTAGAATCCCCAAAAAGCTAAGTTCTTGTAATTTTTATCCAGAGAGTAATGAGGAAACTATTAAAAGAAATTGAGGTCAGAGGACTCCGCCATATTGCTTTGTAGACATGCTTTGACTCAGCCACCCAGCATATATGAGGGAGTATGGCTTTAGTAAATTAATAGAAGAATAATTTCTGCACCCAGTACTAAACTAGATTGTTTGAACTAATAGCTATAAGCACTGATAACCTCGATTTGTGTTATAATTTAAACAAGATTACAAGTAATTGCATTTGCGGTGTCCAACTAGATATTTGTTTTTTTATTACTTAGGTTAAGTATTAGACAGATAAGGGAATTGTGTGATTTGAGAAAAAAATTAATATACGTGTAATATAATTTACATGTTATATTTCCAAAGCAGAAGTAGAGTAATTTAAGTCAGTGAGTGTAGTTTGCATAAGTTAGAGTGTCACAGAATAAAATGGCTATAGAGCTTTTTTCTAGACTTCTAAATGTGCGCAAAAATCAACTTGAGAACAGAGCTTGAATCTGCTTTTAAGTAATTGTAATTTGTAGTCATCAGTTACTCATAATATATATGTATGTCAAATCCATTGAGGAATCAGAAACTTTTCTGATGGTTACACCGTCCACTGTCCCTATACATCGCAGTAACCGCCTTGTAGTATCCTATCCTCTCCCCACCCAATCCTACAAGCACGAAATCTAGCTAATATTTTTTTATTGTCCCAATTAAAGTAATCATTATCAATCATATAGATACATCTTGCGGTCATATAACTCAATCATAAACCATAATATCAAAGATCTTGCTGCTTTTATTATGCTTCAATAATGGGTAGAGCTAGAATCAGGGACCGTGACCCCAATGGGGATCCTGCTAGGCGCAGAAATGACATCTTCAAATGTCTTGCCGAAAGCAACATTGTTGTTTTCAAGATCATTAACATCCCAACTGGATTCATTCTTGTCCTTGCTGACGAGAACCTTGAGAAACTTAATTCACCTGAAGTTTCTGACATCTTCAACAATGAAAGATTTGATATAACTATGCCCCCTGAATTTAATGCCCAAAGAACTGTAGC
>JAXCGZ010002437.1:40000-57553 GCA_037179515.1 Halocaridina rubra | reverse complement strand
ATTACAGATACTAAGTTGAGTGAGGACATAAACAGTGTCACAGTTTTTCCTAAGGGTTTCAGAATACTAAGGGTTGAAAGATCTGAGAGGACTGGTGGAGGGATAGCACTGCTCATAAGTGAAAGGATTCAAGTTGAAGAAATAAACTTTGCTATAAAAGGTGAGCTCAAGGAATTTCTTGTTGCTCGCATAAATACTGGGTCAGAGAGCATTATAATAACTGTTGTATATAACCCACCAAGGAACCAGTATAGGCTAAAAGTTTATGATGAAAGTCATATAGGTACTATTGAAGTCATAAACTCAGTTGTTAACATGGCACGGGGAAAAAAATGTAGGATTTTGATTATGGGAGATTTTAATCATAAAGAGAAAGATTGGATAAATCTTGGCCCACACAGTGGTGAGGACTCATTCGGGGTAAGAGTCCTAGATTGCGTACAAGGGAATTTCCTACACCAACATGTAATGGAACCAACGAGGGCCAGGGGTGGGGATGAGCCATCACTACTTGATCTAGTGTTCACAGATAATGTGTTGGATATTGAAAATATTGAGTATGAACCACCAATTGGAAAGAGTGACCACTGTGTGTTGTTGATGGAGTATATCATTGAAGACATTCTTCCTGAGAGTAGAGGCACTGAGAACATGAGGAGGAACTATCCGAAAGGAGATTACATCAAAATGAATGAGTTTTTTGCAGTTATTGACTGGAGAACCTTATTTTACAACAAATCTGTACAAGAAATGTATGACATCTTTTGTGAGAAATATGGGAAGATAGTAGATTGCTGCATACCTGTCACCAAAGTAGGTGTAATTCATGCCAGAGAGAAATGGTTCGATAATGGGTGTAAAAGAGCTAAGGAGTGGAGAGACAAATGCTGGAAAAGGTATAGGAGGAGAAAAAACATAAATGCCTGGCAAACCTACAAAAGAGCAAGAAATGACTACCTAAGTAAAAGGAGAGAGGCAGAGAGAGATTATGAGAGGGACATCACCAGGAAGGCTAAAGAAAATCCCAAGCTTTTCCACAGCTTTATCAGAGGAAAACTGAAGGTAAAAGAACAGGTTTTAAGGCTAAAGAGAGCGGATGGAAGCATCACTGAGACGGACGAAGAGATCTGCAAAGAATTGAACAAGGAGTTTCAGTCAGTATTTACAGTAGAAAATACCCCACCCCCTCAGATTGCAGTGATAGAAGCTCAAGGGCCGGTATTAGAGAACATCAACCTTACAGCCACAGAGGTATGCAAAGCGCTGATGGATTTAGATGTTCATAAAGCTACAGGTCCTGATGACATATCCCCTCATGTGCTTAAAAAATGCGCAAACTCGATATCAGTGGCACTAAGTATCATATTTAAGGAGTCACTGGAGTCGGGGGAGATTCCAAGATGCTGGAAACAAGCAAATGTGATACCTATCTTCAAAAAGGGAAGGAGGGATACGGCTCTGAACTATAGACCAGTTTCCTTGACCAGCATAGTTTGCAAAGTTATGGAGAAACTACTAAGGAAACATATCTCTCTTCACTTGGAATCCTTCAACTTTTTGTCAGTGAGGCAACATGGCTTCAGAGAAGGTAGATCAACAGTAACAAACTTATTAGAATTTTATGATGAGGTAAGCCAAATCTTACAGGAAAGAGAGGGCTGGGCAGATTGCATATTCCTAGACTTCCAGAAAGCATTTGACACTGTTCCACATGGGAGACTTATTAGGAAGCTGCAATCAGTGGCTAGAATAGGTGGAAATGTTTTGGAATGGATAAAAACTTACTTAGAAGGAAGGGAACAGAGGGTTAGAGTAAGACACTCAGTGTCTGAATGGAGAAGAGTTAGTAGTGGAGTTCCACAGGGTTCAGTTTTAGGGCCACTTTTGTTCCTTGTATATGTAAATGACCTACCAGAGTCTGTAAATTCATTCATGAATATGTTTGCAGATGATGCAAAGATTGTGAAGAAAGTAAAAAACGAGAACAATGGTAGAGAACTTCAGGAGGATCTAAATAATCTGCATGAGTGGTCAGAAAAGTGGCTAATGAAATTCAATACTTCAAAATGTAAGGTAATGAGAATGGGTACAAGTGCAAGAAGGCCCAAGCTTGACTACTCGGTGACTGGAGTACAACTTCAAGAGACAGAAAATGAGAGAGATCTAGGAGTAAACATACTGGCAGATTTGTCTCCAGAAATACATATAAATGGCATAGTAAGGGCAGCATATGCATTCTTATCAAATGTAAGGGTAGCCTTCAGGCACATGAACAAGGAAATGTTCAGAAATATTTATGTAACCTATGTGACGCCAAAACTCGAATATGCAGCCCCCTTTTGGAATCCGCACTTGAAAAAGCACATAGCTAAGCTTGAAAAAGTTCAAAGACATGCCACGAAACTGGTGCCAGAAATACGCAATCTCAGTTATGATGAGAGGCTGAGGGAATTAGACTTACCATCACTCGAAGCTAGAAGAGTGAGGGGGGATATGGTGACAGTCTTTAAATTCCTTCATGGTTATGATAGAGTGGATAGGGATCGATATTTTGATATGGCTGGCTCTAGAACTAGAGGTCATAGTTTGAAGCTTCGTAAGAAAACTTCTTTGCAGGATGTAAGAAAATACTTTTTCAGTGTGAGAGTAGTTGATAATTTGAATTGGCTAAGCGAGGAGGTAGTTAATGCTATATCAATCCATAGTTTTAAGGACAGGTATGATAAGTATCACTAAGTATAAAATGGAACCGATGAGGAGACGGGAAGATACGAGCTTTGGGCTCTTTCCCGTAAACACAATTAGGTAATCAATTAGGTAATCACATACACACACACAATTAGGTAATCACAAATAGGTAATCACACATAAATACCTGGCAAACCTACAAAAAAGCAAAACATGATTACCTAAGTAAAAGAAGAGAGGCAGAGAGAGCCTATGAAAGGGACATCAAGGGGAAGGCTAAAGAAAATCTCAAGCTTTTCCACAGCATTATCAGAGGAAAACTGAAGGTAAAAGAACGGGCTTTAAGGCTTAATAGAGTGGATGGAAGCACCGCTGAGACGGATGAAGAGATCTGCAAAGAATTGAACAAGGATTTTCAGTCAGTTTTTACAGTAGAAAATACCCCATCCCATCAGATTGCAGAGATAGAAGCTCATGGGCCGGTATTAGAGAACATCATCGTTTCAGCCACAGAGGCATGCAAAGGGCTGATGGAGTTAGATGTCCATAAACCTATAGGGCCTTATGATATATCCCCTCATGTACTTAAAAAATGCGCAAAATCAATATAAGTGGCACTAAGTATCATATATATCAAAGAGACTGGATTCAAAAGAGATTGCAAGATGCTGGAAACAAGCAAATGTAATACCTATCTTCAAGAAGGGAAAGAGGGATACAGCTCTAAACTATAGATCTGTGTTCTTGACCAGCATAGTTTGCAAAGTTATGAAGAAACTACAAAGGAAACATATATCTCTTCACTTGGAATCCTTCAAATTTTTGTCAGTGAGACAACATGGCTCCAAAGAAGGTAGATCAAGAGTAACAAACTTATTAGAATTTTATGATGAGGCAAGCCGAATCTTACAGGAAAGAGAGGGCTGGGCAGATTGCATATTCCTAGACTTCCAGAAAGCATATGACACTGTACCACATGGGAGACTTACGAAGAAGCTGCAAGCAATGGCTATAATAGGTGGAAATGTCTTGGAATGGATAAAAAACTTACTTAGAATAAAGGGAACAGAGGGTTAGAGTAAAAAACTCAGTGTCTGAATGGAGAAGAATTAGTAGTGGAGTTCCACAGGGTTCAGTTTTACTGCCACTTTTGTTCCTTGTATATGTAAATGACCTACCAGAGTGTGTAAATTCTTTCATGAATGTGTTTGCAGATGATGCAAAGATTGTGAAGAAAGTAAGAAACTAGAATAATTGTAGAGAACTTCAGGAAGATATAAACAGTCTGTATGAGTTATCAGAAAAGTGGTTAATGAAATTCAATACTTCAAAATGTAAGGTAATGAAAATGGCTACAAGTACAAGAAGGCCCAAGCTTGACTACGCAGTGGCAGGAGTAAAACTTCAAGACACAAAGAATGAGAGAGATCTAGGAGTAAACTTACTGGCCGATTTGTCTCCAGAAATGCATATAAATGGCATAGTAAGGGCAGCATATGTTTTCTTAGGGTAGTCTTCAAGCACATGAACAAGGAAATGTATAGAAATATTTATGTAACCTATGTGAGGCCAAAGCTTGAATATGCAGCCACCTTTTGGAATCCGCAATTGAAAAAGAGTGTAGCTAAACTTGAAAAAGTTCAAAGACATACCACAACACTGGAGCCAGAAATACCCAATCTCAGTTATGATGAGAGGATGAGGACTTACCATCACTCGAAGCTAGAAGATTGAGGGGGGATATGGTCTTTAAAAGTTTTTAAATTCCTTCATGGTTATGATAGAGTGGATAAGCATCGATATGTAGATATGGCTGGCTCTAGAACTAAAGGTCATAATTTGAAGCTTTCAAAGGCAACTTCTTTGCAGGATGTAAGGTGGTACTTATTTAGCGTAAGAGTGGTTGAATATTGGAATTCGCTAAGCTAAGCGAGGAAGTAGTTAATGCCAACTCAATCCATAGTTTTAAGGACAGGTATGATAAGTATGACTAAGTACAAATTGGAGCCGATCAGGAGACTTGAAGATACGAGCTTTGGACTCTTTCTCGTAAGATTCCTAGATTGCCTACAAGGGAATTTCCTACACCAACATGTAATGGAACCAACAAGGGCCTGGGGTGGGGATGAGCCATCACTACTTGATCTAGTGTTCACAGATAATGTGTTGGTTATTGAAAACATTGAGTATGAACCACCAATTGGAAAGAGTGACCTCTGTGTGTTGCTGATGGAGTATATCATTGAAGATATTCTTCTTGAGAGTAGAGGCACTGAAGACATGAGGAGGAACTATCCGAAAGGAGATTACATCAAAATGGATGAGCTTTTTGAAGTTATTGACTGGAGAACCTTATTTCACAACATATCTGTACAAGAAATGTATGACATCTTTAGTGAGAAATATGGGAAGATAGTAGATTGCTGCATACCTGTCACCAAAGTAGGTGTAATTCATGCCAGAGAGAAATGGTTCGATAATGGGTGTAAAAGAGCTAAGGAGTGGAGAGACAAATGCTGGAAAAGGTATAGGAGGAAAAAAAACATAATTGCCTGGCAAACCTACAAAAGAGCAAGAAATGACTACCTAAGTAAAAGGAGAGAGGCAGAGAAAGACTATGAGAGGGACATCGCCAGGAAGGCTAAAGAAAATCCCAAGCTTTTCCACAGCTTTATCAGAGGAAAACTGAAGGTAAAAGAACAGGTTTTAAGGCTAAAGAGAGCGAATGGAAGCATCACTGAGACGGATGAAGAGATGTGCAAAGAATTGAACAAAGAGTTTCAGTCAGTATTTACAGTAGAAAATACCCCACCCCCTCAGATTGCAGTGATAGAAGCTCAAGGGCCGGTATTAGAGAACATCAACCTTACAGCCACAGAGGTATTCAAAGCGCTGATGGATTTAGATGTTCATAAAGCTACAGGTCCCGATGACATATCCCCTCATGTGCTTAAAAAATGCGCAAACTCAATATCAGTGGCACTAAGTATCATACTTAAAAAGTCACTGGAGTCAGGGGAGATTCCAAGATGCTGGAAACAAGCAAATGTGATACCTATCTTCAAAAAGGGAAGGAGGGATACGGCTCTGAACTATAGACCAGTTTCCTTGACCAGCATAGTTTGCAAAGTTATTGAGAAACTACTAAGGTAACATATCTCCCTTCACTTGGAATCCTTCAACTTTTTGTCAGTGAGGCAACATGGCTTCAGAGAAGGTAGATCAACAGTAACAAACTTATTAGAATTCTATGATGAGGTAAGCCGAATCTTACAGGAAAGAGGGCTGGGCAGATTGCATATTCCTAGACTTCCAGAAAGCGCTTGACACTGTTCCACATGGGAGACTTATTAGGAAGCTGCAATCAATGGCTAGAATAGGTGGAAATGTTTTGGAATGGATAAAAACTTACTTAGAAGGAAGGGAACAGAGGGTTAGAGTAAGACACTCAGTGTCTGAATGGAGAAGAGTTAGTAGTGGAGTTCCACAGGGTTCAGTTTTACTGCCACTTTTGTTCCTTGTATATGTAAATGACCTACCAGAGTCTGTTAATTCATTCATGAATATGTTTGCAGATGATGCAAAGATTGTGAAGAAAGTAAAAAACGAGAACAATGGTAGAGAACTTCTGGAGGATCTAAATAATCTGCATGAGTGGTCAGAAAAGTGGCTAATGAAATTCAATACCTCAAAATGTAAGGTAATGAGAATGGGTGCAAGTGCAAGAAGGCCCAAGCTTGACTACTCGGTGGCTGGAGTACAACTTCAAGAGACAGAAAATGAGAGAGATCTAGGAGTAAACATACTGGCAGATTTGTCTCCAGAAATACATATAAATGGCATAGTAAGGGCAGCATATGCATTCTTATCAAATGTAAGGGTAGCCTTCAGGCACATGAACAAGGAAATGTTCAGAAATATTTATGTAACCTATGTGAGGCCAAAACTCGAATATGCAGCCCCCTTTTGGAATCCGCACTTGAAAAAGCACCTAGCTAAGCTTGAAAAAGTTCAAAGACATGCCACGAAACTGGTGCCAGAAATACGCAATCTCAGTTATGATGAGAGGCTGAGGGAATTAGACTTACCATCACTCGAAGCTAGAAGATTGAGGGGAGATATGGTGACAGTCTTTAAATTCCTTCATGGTTATAATAGAGTGGATAGGGATCGATATTTCGATATGGCTGGCTCTAGAACTAGAGGTCATAGTTTGAAGCTTCGTAAGAAAACTTCTTTGCGGGACGTAAGGAAATACTTTTTCAGTGTAAGAGTAGTTGATAACTGGAATTGGCTAAGCGAGGAGGTAGTTAATGCTATCTCAATCCATAGTTTTAAGGACAGGTATGATAAGTATCACTAAGTATAAAATGGAACCGATGAGGAGACGGGAAGATACGAGCTTTGGGCTCTTTCCCGTAAACACAATTAGATAATCACAATTAGGTAATCACACACACACACACATACAGTATATACTGTACACACATCCCAGTATCTCTTGAATTTTTCCTTGTGTTTTTGAGTGACTAAGTGCTTAGTGGAAAACTTTGCCATAATTTCCATAAATCTGAAATCCTGCAGAGTATTGTGAGTACAAAGCTTATAGTTATTGTATGTCGAGACTATCCAAAATATTAAAGGAAAAAATTGAGAACATTTTCGTGAGGGGAGAGAGAAGAAGCTATCCTGTTCTGCCTTGAAGGAAATTTAGAAGAGTTGCCAGAGGTGAAGCCATCACACCACATTACCTAATTTTTTGTGTAAACTGGGGAAAGCTCTTAAGCCGTTTACCTGATCCTGTGGTTCTGTATATTGTTAAAATCAGTATCCTTCCCATTTATATTAACTTATTAGTTAGTTTGATACACGAAATAATTGAATAATTAGATAAATACCATAATACACCTGTCAACAGTACTGAGTTAAGTTGCCAAGTAGTACAGCTGTCTTATTTTCTTCATTTTTTTTCTTTTCTTTTAGCTTTCTCTTTTACTATTTTTTTTATTTTGTATTTATATTGAGTTAAATGTAAAGTCTAATCCTGTGATAACATATCTTGGTTAGCAAGTGAGTTTATCAGGTAGGAAGAATATATAGCAGAAACAGGTGGTGCCTCCTCAGACACAAATTTGAATTTTCCTTCAGGTTTGACTTTTGTTTTGTTGCATATTTTTTCTTTTTCTTTTTATCCTCAAATTACCATAGTCAAATTTTTAAGTTAAGATGTGTGTTACCAGAAAAGAGATAAATTGAGTCACTAAATAGCACTTATATGGAGATATAAAAATTCTGTGTGAAGCTTAAATAAAAGTTTTTCTCTTTTTTTCTCTCTTTCTCTTCTTCTTTCTATATTCTGTGAGAGGGAGAACATAAAAATGAGGCCATCTCTGTTCCAAACCTCTCCCACCCATGGGTCGGGAGGAGGGGTAGCTATTAGGAGACTAAAACAGAAAATCAAGAATTTAGAGGCAATGGTTATAAGCCTTGATGAAAAAATTCGGAATATGGATAGAGAAATGAAAGAGAATGAAACACTCAGAGAGGAGATAAGATCTTTGGAGGAATCAAATAAAGCACAAGGGCAGGAGAGAAAGAAACTAGACAAAATAATAAAGAGGCTGGAAGGAGAAAAGAGTGAACTAGAAACCAGAATTTCTAAACAAGAAGATAAAAACAAACAGCTGAATGACAACCTAAAGGAATTAGATGTTAGTTCACTGCTCTCTTCTGAGAGAGACGAGATTGCAGCTTGGAATGTCCAGATTAAGGAATACATTGAACAGTTCAGAATAGAGTTCCAGGAGCTGAATATGGAAAATGATGCCATGAAAACTTCCTTTGTTGATGCACTAAAGGGGAATGTGGCAGTAAAAGAGGCTGTAAGGGTGGTGGCACTGGAAAACATACAAACAGTTGACTATAAAGAGACAGTAATCGAAAAAATGAAAGACGTTGTGATGGAAAGGGCAAACCCACTCATCAAACAGGCACTTGATAAAGAGAAGACACTGGTAATCTCAGGCATAAGCGAATCCCAGCAACCAACATGGCAGGGGAGACTTGAAGAAAATAAAGCTAGGGTTGTAGACCTAATAAGAAAGCTTGGAGTAGTTTGTGGTCCTGAGGATATTGTAAACATACACCACCTAGGTAAATATTCGAGGGAAGGAAAGCCGAGACCAACAAAAGTAACCTTTGAGAGAGGGGAAACATGTAGGGAAATATTGTTGAGAAAAAAAAGTCTAAAAGACCTTCAAGAATTCAAAGAAGTGTTCATTAGACGATACAGAACACAGGAAGAGATGGGAAAGATCAAAAACTTGTTTCAAGAGGCAAGAAGGTTAAATGAGGAAAGAAATGAAGGAGAGAAGAAAAATTTTAATTTTAGAGTTCTTCCAGACAAAGGGGAGATAAAGAAGATAACGACAGAAGATCAGGGGATGGAGCCTCATTAAGATTGTTATACACAAATGCTGATGGATTAGCTGGTAAGGCAGTAGAATTAAAAGATAGGATTCACAACAGTAAGGCAGATATAGTAGCAATTACAGATACTAAGTTGAGTGAGGACATAAACAGTGTCACAGTTTTTCCTAAGGGTTTCAGAATACTAAGGGTTGAAAGATCTGAGAGGACTGGTGGAGGGATAGCACTGCTCATAAGTGAAAGGATTCAAGTTGAAGAAATAAACTTTGCTATAAAAGGTGAGCTCAAGGAATTTCTTGTTGCTCGCATAAATACTGGGTCAGAGAGCATTATAATAACTGTTGTATATAACCCACCAAGGAACCAGTATAGGCTAAAAGTTTATGAGGAAAGTCATATAGGTACTATTGAAGTCATAAACTCAGTTGTTAACATGGCACGGGGAAAAAAATGTAGGATTTTGATTATGGGAGATTTTAATCATAAAGAGAAAGATTGGATAAATCTTGGCCCACACAGTGGTGAGGACTCATTCGGGGTAAGAGTCCTAGATTGCGTACAAGGGAATTTCCTACACCAACATGTAATGGAACCAACGAGGGCCAGGGGTGGGGATGAGCCATCACTACTTGATCTAGTGTTCACAGATAATGTGTTGGATGTTGAAAAAATTGAGTATGTACCACCAATTGGAAAGAGTGACCACTGTGTGTTGTTGATGGAGTATATCATTGAAGATATTCTTCCTGAGAGTAGAGGCACTGAGGACATGAGGAGGAACTATCCGAAAGGAGATTGCATCAAAATGAAGGAGCTTTTAGCAGTTATTGACTGGAGGACCTTATTTTACACCAGATCTGTACAAGAAATGTATGACATCTTTTGTGAGAAATACGGGAAGATAGTAGATTGCTGCATACCTGTCACCAAAGTAGGTGTAATTCATGCCAGAGAGAAATGGTTCGATAATGGGTGTAAAAGAGCTAAGGAGTGGAGAGACAAATGCTGAAAAAGGTATGAGGAGATAAAACATAAATGCTTGGCAAACCTACAAAAGAGCAAGAAATAACTACCTAAGCAAAAGGAGAGAAACAGAGAGAGACTATGAGAGGGACATTGCCAGGAAGGCTAAAGAAAATCCCAAGCTTTTCCACAGCTTTATCAGAGTAAATCTGAAGATAAAAGAACAGGTTTAAGGCTAAAGAGAGTGGATGGAAGCATCAATGAGACGGATGAAGAGATCTGCAAAGAATCGAACAAGGGGTTTCAGTCAGTATTTACAGTAGAAAATACCCCACCCCCTCAGATTGCAGTGATAGACGCTCAAGGGCCAGTATTAGAGAACATCAACCTTACAGCCACAGAGGTATGAAAAGCGCTGATGGATTTAGATGTTCATAAAGCTACAGGTCCTGATGACATATCCCCTCATGTGCTTAAAAAATGCGCAAACTCAATATCAGTGGCACTAAGTATCATATTTAAAAAGTCACTGGAGTCAGGGGAGATTCCAAGATGCTGGAAACAAGCAAATGTGATACCTATCTTCAAAAAGGGAAGGAGGGATACGGCTCTGAACTATAGACCAGTTTCCTTGACCAGCATAGTTTGCAAAGTTATGGAGAAACTACTAAGGAAACATATCTCTCTTCACTTGGAATCATTCAACTTTTTGTCAGTGAGGCAACATGGCTTCAGAGAAGGAAGATTAACAGTAATACACTTATTAGAATTTTATGATGAGTTAAGCTGAATCTTACAGGAAAGAGAGGGCTGGGCAGATTGCATTTTCCTAGACTTCCAGAAAGCGTTTGACACTGTTCCACATGGGAGACTTATTAAGAAGCTGCAATCAATGGCTAGAATAGGTGGAAATGTTTTGGAATGGATAAAAACTTACTTAGAAGGAAGGGAACAGAGAGTTAGAGTAAGACACTCAGTGTCTGAATGGAGAAGAGTTAGTAGTGGAGTTCCACAGGGTTCAGTTTTAGGGCCACTTTTGTTCCTTGTATATGTAAATGACCTACCAGCATCTGTAAATTCTTTCATTACTCTGTTTGCAGATGATGCAAAGATTGTGAAGAAAGTAAGAAACAAGAACAATGGTAGAGAACTTCAGGAAGATATAAATAGTCTCCATAAATGGTCAGAAAAGTGGTTAATTAAATTCAATACTTCAAAATGTAAGGTAATGAGAATGGGTACAAGTGCAAGAAGGCCCAAGCTTGACTACTCGGTGGCTGGAGTACAACTTCAAGAGACAGAAAATGAGAGAGATCTGGGAGTAAACATACTGGAAGATTTGTCTCCAGAAATATATATAAATGGCATAGTAATGGCAGCATATGCATTTTTATCAAATGTAAGGGTAGCCTTCAGGCACATGAACAAGGAAATGTTCAGAAATATTTATGTAACCTATGTGAGGCCAAAATTCGAATATGCAGCCCCCTTTTGGAATCCACACTTGAAAAAGCACATAGCTAAGCTTGAAAAAGTTCAAAGATATGCCACGAAACTGGTGCCAGAAATACGCAATCTCAGTTATGATGAGAGGCTGAGGGAATTAGACTTACCATCACTCGAAGCTAGAAGATTGAGGGGGGATATGGTGACAGTCTTTAAATTCCTTCATGGTTATGATAGAGTGGATAGGGATCGATACTTTGATATGGCTGACTCTAGAACTAGAGGTCATAGTTAGAAGCTTCGTAAGAAAACTTCTTTGCGGGATGTAAGGAAATACTTTTTCAGTGTAAGAGTAGTTGATAATTGGAATTCGCTAAGCGAGGAAGTAGTTAATGCTATCTCAATCCATAGTTTTAAGGACAGGTATGATAAGTATCGCTAAGTATAAAATGGAACCGATGAGGAGACTTGAAGATACGAGCTTTGGGCTCTTTCCCGTAAACACAATCAGGTAATAAATTAGGTAATCACACACACACATCACTGAGACGGATGAAGAGATCTGCTAAGAACTGAACAAAGAGTATCAGTCAGTATTTACTGTAGAAAATACACCACCCCCTCAGATTGCAGAGATAGAAGCTCATGGGCCGGTATTAGAGAACATCAACATTTCAGCCACTGAGTTATGCAAAGCGCTGATGGAGTTAGATGTCCATAAAGCTACAGATCCTGATGATATATCCTCTCATGTACTTAAAAAATGCCCATACTCAATATCAGTGGCACTAAGGATTATATTTAAAACGTCACTGGAGTCACGGGAGATTCCAAGATGCTGGTAACAAGCAAACGTGATACCTATCTTCAAAAGAGAAGGAGGGATACTGCTCTAAACTATAGACTAGTTTCCTTGACCAGCATAGTTTGCATAGTTACGAGGAAACTACTAAGGAAACATATCTCTCTTCATTTGGAATTCTTCAACTTTTTGTCAGTGAGACAACATGACTTCAGAGAAGGTAGATCAAGAGTAACAAACTTATTAGAATTTTATGATGAGGTAAGCCGAATCTTACAGGAAAGAGAGGGTTAGGCAGATTTCATGTTCCTAGACTTCCAGAAAGCATTTGACACTGCTCCACACTGGAGAATTATTAAGAAGCTGAAAGCAATGGCTAGAGTAGGTGGAAATGTCTTGGAATGGATAAATACTTACTTAGAAGGAAGGGAACAGAGGGTTAGAGTAAGACACTCAGTGTCTGAATGGAGAAGAGTTAGTAGTGGAGTTCCACAGGGTTCAGTTTTACTGCCACTTTTGTTCCTTGTATATGTAAATGACCTACCAGCATCTGTAAATTCTGTCATGACTATGTTTGCAGATGATGCAAAGATTGTGAAGAAAGTAAGAAACAAGAACAATGGTAGAGAACTTCAGGAAAATCTAAATAGTCTCCATGAATGGTCAGAAAAGTGGTTAATGAAATTCAGTACTTCAAAATGTAAGGTAATGAGAATGGATACATGTGCAAGAAGGTCAAAGCTTGAATACTCAGTGGCAGGAGTACAACTCCAAGAGACAGAAAATGTGAGAGATCTGGGAGTAAACATAGTGGTAGATTGGTCTCCAGAATTACACATAAATCCTTTAATGAATGCACCATATGCTTTTTTTATTAAATGTAAGGTAGCCTTCAGGCACATGGACAAGGAAACACTCAGAAATATTTATGTAACCTATGTGAGGCCAAAACTCGAATATGCAGCCCCCTTTTGGAATCCGCACTTGAAAAAGCTCATGGCTAAGCTTGAAAAACTTCAAAAACATGTCACGAAACTGGTGCCAGAAATACGCAATCTCAGTTATGATGAGAGGCTGAGGGAATTAGACTTACCATCACTCGAAGCTAGAAGATTGAGGGGGGATATGGTGACAGTCTTTAAAAACCTTCATGGTTACGATAGAGTGGATAGGGATCGATATTTTGATATGGCTGGCTCTAGAACTAGAGGTCATAGTTTGAAGATTCGTAAGAAAACATCTTTGCAGGATGTAAGGAAGTACTTTTTCAATGTAAGAGTAGTTGATAATTTGAATTCGCTAAGCGAGAAGGTAGTTAATGCTAACTCAATCCATAGTTTTAAGGACAGGTATGATAAGTATCACTAAGTACAAAATGGAACCGATCTGGAGACAGGAAGATGCGAGCTTTGGACTCTTTCCTATAAGCACAATTAGGTAATCACAATTAGGTAATCACACACACACACAGACCTGAGAGAGAGAGAGAGAGAGAGAGAGAGAGAGAGAGAGAGAGAGAGAGAGAGAGAGAGAGAGAGAGAGAGAGAGAGAGAGAGAGAGAGAATACCTCTGTACATGATGGTATTATATAATACATTAGATCGATTTTTATACAGATTTATTAGCATAAAAATATAATTATCCATGGCATTTTATATATCTACACTTAATCCATAGCATTAAAGCCTGAATAAAATGACGCATAAAGGAAATGCATGTGTGTGTGTGTGTGTGTGTGTGTGTGGTGTGTGTGTGTGTGTGTGTGTGTGTGTGTGTGTGTGTGTGTGTGTCACACGTAAAGTATTTTGAAAAGGCGAGTACAGTCGTCTAAATTCATAAGATTGAAATGTGCGTCTTTCCACATGCACTTCATTTTACTCATTTCTTCATAAATAACATTCTTTGCATTTAGTCTCTCAAAATCTGTTTTAGCAGTGGAGGCGACGTCAATAAGATCTCCTAGTGTTCTTATGACGCTAACAAAGGTTGAGTGTATGTATTTTACTCCAACTATGGCTTTGTCAATGGCATTTAACAGTTTATCCACCTCTGAGGATAAAGTCAGTAAATCAGTATCGAGAGTAATAAAAACATTCATTTCAAGCTTTATTTTGTCGGAATTGCTAGAGCTGTTAGCAATGAGCTGTCGCTGCACATTCATATCACTGTAGATAAGCTCCATCTGAGACTTGATTATGTCCACTTCCTGCCTGTTAATCTCCATCGCCTCCTGGTTTTGGCTTGCAGCTTGCCGTTGTTGTGCATTTGCTGCGATAAGCATAGGTACTCCAACAATAGGTATAAATATAGATAATACTCCTCCGGCAATTGTAAGTTTATTGCTTTCCTCTACTTTCTTAGCCAGGTCTTTTCTCATATCCATGAGTGATTGGTGGGCTTCTTTAAGCCTGTTTTGATGTTCATTGATATTTTGTTGAAGATCTCTAATCCTTTTCTCCTTTTGCTC
This sequence comes from Halocaridina rubra, assembly GCA_037179515.1. Classification (NCBI taxonomy): domain Eukaryota; kingdom Metazoa; phylum Arthropoda; class Malacostraca; order Decapoda; family Atyidae; genus Halocaridina; species Halocaridina rubra. The sequence continues at coordinate 42,758 of JAXCGZ010002437.1, read as the reverse complement.
TCGATCAATATCTAATTGTTTTAGTCGTTCTTCATTTTTTATGGTGTCATTTTTTAGTTTATCATAAGCTACTTTTGCTACTTGACTGTGTCGAATGAAGGCACCTTTATCTTGCTCCAATAAATCCCTGAAATTTTCAGTTTTACTTCGTGTTCGAATGGACATATCTCTAATTTTTGTACAGTCACGCTTGACAAACGTCATAAAATCGATCAGTTCTTCTAATACCGGTATTAAAGTGAAATTTTGCTTTAGTTCCCTTCTTTTAACAGCCAGGTTTTCTTCCAATTCTTGTATTTCAGCGTCGAAGTACTTTATCAATTTCTTTTGATTTTCTTGAACCCCAAGTCGTGCTTCTCTGGCTGCTTCGAGTTCTACTTCTATATATTGGATGGAATGTTTAGTTTCGTTAATTTTTTTAGCTTGGTCTACATTTTTTGCTACAAAGTCTAGCCTCTCCTGATTAATTTCCAACTTACGATTGAATTCCACCTCAAACTCTTTTGCTAGGTCAAACGTTTGTCGAATGCCACTGACAATACTGTCACCATTTCTCCAAAGCTTGGCATGCTGTTGGGCCTCTCTTAAATCATCATCATAATTTCTGAAAAGCACAGTATAGTCTTTATTATTTTCATAATATCTTTTTAGAGGAATAGCTCCCATGACCAGATTAACATATGTTTCAACATCGTTTATACGCTCACACGTCTCCATAGAGCTCTGGACCATTCTTTCCACTAAACTAGAATCACAATCTTTCACCAGTGAATCATCAATGGTGTATTTATTTACAGCTTGAGGTTGATTATTTTCAGCTGTTGCTTGATCTTCTAACGACTGCTGAATAATAGATGTTAAAGTGTTTATATCTTTTCCAAACACTTCTATGACTGAATGCTTGCCATTTTCAGTGGCAAAGTCAAGTGCAGTTTTACCTGCATTATTTTTCACTGATTCTAATAACGTATCATACATTAGTAACTCCAAGACTGCATTCCTGTTACCATAAAAGCTGCCATAGTGTAATGGGGTGGAACCATCTTCATCAGTAGCAGATATTTCAGCGCCTGCTCGTAGCAGGTCTGTTATAACTGCATCCCCACTTATAGATGCAAAATGGAGAGGTGCTAAGAGAGAGCTGGTGCGAACATTAACATCAGTATCTTTGTGTTGAAGCAGTTTGGAGACAATTTCTTTTCTAGACCCTCTAGCAGCATAATGCAAAGGAGTAAGTCCATTTTCATCAACTGCGTTGACATCAATGGTTTGCTTCCCAAGTAGAAGATCAGTGGTAACGCCATTTCCTACTATAGACATGTGTAGAGGTGTTAAGCCATTATTATCCTTGATATTTAGAAATGCGTTATTCTCTATCAAGGCATTGGAAGCATCTACATGGCCATTAGCAACTGCAATATGCAGAGCAGACAATCCTAATAATTTTGTTTGTGCATTTGAATCGGCCCCTTTGCTTATCAGAAACCGTATTCCTTGTTCGGTTCCAAATATAGCAGCATAATGTAGAGCTTCCTGGTTGTCAGCTGCCTTTGCTTTAATATTAGCTCCTCTTTCTACAAGTAATTTCATAACATTCACGTTACCATATTTTGCAGCATAATGCAGGGGTGTCATCTCGTTTTCAATCATGACATTCACATCGCCTCCATTATCTATAAGTGTTGTTATCTCTTGCACTGCAATATCCTCATTAGGTCTTGAAGCAGCATTAAGCATGTCTCTTCCTATGTCTATTAGAGCCGTTTGTGAATTGTCACTAACAACGGCAACAAGTTCTGGTTTTTCATTGTCGAATTTTCTGTAAATTAAACGTAATAGACCTGGATCTACTGTGGGTATCTTAATTAGTGGGCAGCCTTTATTTGAAATGGTATAAGGAGATGACCATCTTCCTACTCTAGATAGCCCATTTTCGGAAGCAATCTGAATAGCATAACTTACTTTCCTATTCGCTTGCCAAGGACCAGTCGGTACTGGAATATTACTTGATGAAAAATCTGGCTTTCCTTGAATTGTTCCTGGATTATATAGCTCTGTGTTATCTGAAAGTAACATATTAACGTCAGACTTTAACTGATTCAACTGAGCTTTCTTCTCAGAAATGAGTTGGCTGAGGCCGTGGATACTGGTAGCATATGGGTTTTGATGTACACTGTTAAGTACATTCATGACATCTTCCAAAAGTCCACGATGATCTGAATCAATGATGCTTGTCTTGATTCTTTCTATTGAAGAACTTACCCTCATCATATAAGCATTAAAGTCCTCAAGGTTTCTTTCTTCTAAGGCCTCGTCTGCTAAATACGCATATGAGGAAACAATAGCTGACAGCATGTGTGCATGTACTGTAAGTCCATCTACAAGTAACTCTAAGACAAATTTAGCTTGCAAATCTGAGGCATCTTTAGGAATAGCGAGGTTCTGATATATAATGTTATTTAGAGTATTTGGAAGGGTATTTGATTCTAGGTATGTGAGATACCCCCCATGTCTCTTTATCTCATCTCCTTTTTGTTTTTTTGGTATATTCATAATGTGATTTGTTTTTTGTTTGAATATTTTGATGTCGTTCAGCAGTTGTGTTATTAATGGTTCAGTTCTACTTTGGTCGATTGTAGTAGACAATTCTTCGAATCCTTTTCGAATCGTTGACTTTACCTCTTGAATTTCTTTACTCACAAAATTTCTGACTTTACCTATGCTGACTTGCACTTGAGCAAAATTAAACTCATTGGCA
>JAXCGZ010002437.1:17500-37500 GCA_037179515.1 Halocaridina rubra | reverse complement strand
TATTGATTGTACATTCAGCAAAAACTAGTACAACAGAACATTATATGATAAGCTTTCAAATGACAATTTTCACTGTTTATATGAGCTTCCTTATCATATAGTACTTATGGGTAATTTTGTTTACTATTTTTTTTTTTACTCTTTTAGGATACCTATACAGTAATAAACATATGTACCTGCTTTAAGAAAGAAACCTTCCTCTTTGCATTGATATATTGCATTGCCATGTCCCCTTGAGTATACTGAAGTCGCGTTTGTAGCCATGCCGCCTACTTCAAGTCTCTCCACTTCGTAAACTCCACGATAGAACCTAAGTGTATGGAGTGGATCTTGAAAATAAGTAGGTTTTGGATGACCCGCGAGTCGTAGCATATTGTCCATTTCTATGAAAGAAGCAGCAGCATCACCCATCTCGTATGTGATAGACATACTTCGACCTAGTTTATGAAAAATTCGTATGCAGATTAATAGGTAGTGTCTTTTCTCTCAGAGCTTCTACGGAGAATTCATGTCCTTTAATGGTTATCATGTCAAGGAAAAGTAATAAAGTAAAAAAATAACAAATGCGATTTTGTCTATTGTATACCAATTAATATATCAATAACAGTAATCATATATATTACATACACACAAACACACACACACACACACAAACACACACAGTCTTTAAATTCCTTCATGGTTATGATAGAGTGGATAGGGATCGATATTTCGATATGGCTGGCTCTAGAACTAGAGGTCATAGTTTGAAGCTTCGTAAGAAAACTTGTTTGCAGGATGTAAGGAAATACTTTTTCAGTGTAAGAATAGTTGATAATTGGAATTCGCTAAGCGAGGAGGTAGTTAATGCTATCTCAATCCATAGTTTTAATGACAGGTACGATAAGTATCACTAAGTCTAAAAATGGAACCGATCAGGAGACGGGAAGATACGAGCTTTGGGCTCTTTCCCGTAAACACAATTAGGTAATCACAATTAGGTAATCACAGTAGAAAATACACCCACCCCCTCAGATTACAAGGGCCGGTATTAGAGAACATCAACCTTACAGCCACAGAGGTATGCAAAGCGCTGATGGATTTAGATGTTCATAAAGCTACAGGTCCCGATGACATATCCCCTCATGTGCTTAAAAAATGCGCAAACACAATATCAGTGGCACTAAGTTTCATATTTAAGGAGTCACTGGAGTCGGGGGAGATTCCAAGATGCTGGAAACAAGCAAATGTGATACCTATCTTCAAAAAGGGAAGGAGGGATACGGCTCTGAACTATAGACCAGTTTCCTTGACCAGCATAGTTTGCAAAGTTATGGAGAAACTACTAAGGAAACATATCTCTCTTCACTTGGAATCCTTCAACTTTTTGTCAGTGAGGCAACATGGCTTCAGAGAAGGTAGATCAACAGTAACAAACTTATTAGAATTTTATGATGAAGTAAGCCAAATCTTACAGGAAAGAGAGGGCTGGGCAGATTGCATATTCCTAGACTTCCAGAAAGCGTTTGACACTGTTCCACATGGGAGACTTATTAGGAAGCTGCAATCAATGGCTAGAATAGGTGGAAATGTTTTGGAATGGATAAAAACTTACTTAGAAGGAAGGGAACAGAGGGTTAGAGTAAGACACTCAGTGTCTGAATGGAGAAGAGTTCGACCTAGTTTATGAAAAATTCGTATGCAGATTAATAGGTAGTGTCTTTTCTCTCAGAGCTTCTACAGAGAATTCATGTCCTTTAATGGTTATCATGTCAAGGAAAAGTAATAAAGTAAAAAAATAACAAATGCGATTTTGTCTATTGTATACCAATTAATATATCAATAACAGTAATCATATATATTACATACACACAAACACACACACACACACAAACACACACAGTAGAAAATACCCCACCCCCTCAGATTACAGTGATAGAAGCTCAAGAGCCGGTATTAGAGAACATCAACCTTACAGCCACAGAGGTATGCAAAGCGCTGATGGATTTAGATGTTCATAAAGCTACAGGTCCCGATGACATATCCCCTCATGTGCTTAAAAAATGCGCAAACACAATATCAGTGGCACTAAGTATCATATTTAAGGAGTCACTGGAGTCGGGGGAGATTCCAAGATGCTGGAAACAAGCAAATGTGATACCTATCTTCAAAAAGGGAAGGAGGGATACAGCTCTGAACTATAGACCAGTTTCCTTGACCAGCATAGTTTGCAAAGTTATGGAGAAACTACTAAGGAAACATATCTCTCTTCACTTGGAATCCTTCAACTTTTTGTCAGTGAGGCAACATGGCTTCAGAGAAGGTAGATCAACAGTAACAAACTTATTAGAATTTTATGATGAGGTAAGCCAAATCTTACAGGAAAGAGAGGGCTGGGCAGATTGCATATTCCTAGACTTCCAGAAAGCGTTTGACACTGTTCCACATGGGAGACTTATTAGGAAGCTGCAATCAATGGCTAGAATAGGTGGAAATGTTTTGGAATGGATAAAAACTTACTTAGAAGGAAGGGAACAGAGGGTTAGAGTAAGACACTCAGTGTCTGAATGGAGAAGAGTTCAACCTAGTTTATGAAAAATTCGTATACAGATTAATAGGTAGTGTCTTTTCTCTCAGAGCTTCTACAGAGAATTCATGTCCTTTAATGGTTATCATGTCAAGGAAAAGTAATAAAGTAAAAAAAATAACAAATGCGATTTTGTCTATTGTATACCAATTAATATATCAATAACAGTAATCATATATATTACATACACACAAACACACACACATACACAAACACACACGAGCATTACCTAATTTTTTGTGTAAACTGGGGAAAGCTCTTAAGCCGTTTACCTGATCCTGTGGTTCTATATATTGTTAAAATCAGTATCCTTCCCATTTATATTAACTAGTTAGTTAGTTTGATACACGAAAAAATTGAATAATAAAAGAAAAAAAAATTACCAAATACCCACCTGTCAACAGTACTGAGTTAAGTTGCCAAGTAGTACAGCAGTCTTATTTTCTTCATTTTTTTTTCTTTTCTTTTAGCTTTCTCTTTTACTATTTTGTTATTTTGTATATATATTGAGTTAAATGTAAAGTCTAATCCCGTGATAACATATCTTGGTTAGCAAGTCAGTTTATCAGTTAGGAAGAATATATAATAGAAACAGGTGGGTGCCACCTCGAACACAAATTCGAATTTTCCTTCAGGTTTGACTTTTGTTTTTCTTTTTCTTTTTATACTTAAATTACCATGGTCAAGTTTTTAAGTTAAGATGTGTGTTACCGGAAAGGAGACAAACTGAGTCACTAAATAGCACTTATATGGAGATATAAAAATTCTGTGTGAAGCTAAATTAGAAGTTTTTCTCTTTTCTTTTTTTTCCTCTTTCTCGTCTTCTTTCTATATTCTGTGAGAGGGAAAACATAAAAATGAAGCCATCTCTGTCCCAAACCTCTCCCACCCATGGGTCGGGAGAAGGGGTAGTCATCAGGGGACTTAAACAGAGAATCAAGAAGTTAGAGGAAATAGTTATAAGCCTTGATGATAAATTCGGAATATGGATGGAGAAATGAAAGAGAATGAAACACTCAGAGAACAAATAAGATCTTTGGAGGAAGCAAATACAGCACAAGGGCAGGAGAGAAAGGAACTAGAAAAAAGAATAAAGAAGCTGGAAGGGGAAAAGAGTCAACTAGAATCTAGAATTTCTAAACAAGAAGATAAAAACAAACAGCTAAATGACAACCTAAAGGAATTAGATGTTAGTTCACTGCTCTCTTCTGAGAGAGACGAGATTGCTGCTTGGAATGTTCAGATTAAGGAAAACATTGAACAGTTCAGAAAAGAGTTCCAGGAGCTGAATATGGAAAATGATGCCATGAAAACGTCCTTTGCTGATGCACTAAAGGGAAATGTGGCAGTAAAAGAGGCTGTAAAGGTGGTGGCACTGGAAAACATACAAACAGTTGACTATAAAGAGACAGTAATCGAAAAAATGAAAGACGTTGTGATGGAAAGGGCAAACCCACTCATCAGACAGGCACTTGATAAGGAGAAGACAGTGGTAATCTCAGGCATAAGTGAATCCCAGGAGCCAACATGGCAGGGGAGACTTGAAGAAAATAAAGCTAGCGTTGTAGACCTGATAAGAAAGCTTGGAGTAGTATGTGTCCTGAGGATATTGTAAACATACACCAACTAGGTAAATATTCGAGGGAAGGAAAGCCGAGACCAACAAAAGTAACCTTTGAGAGAGGGGAAACATGTAGGGAAATATTGTTGAGAAAAAAAAGTCTAAAAGACCTTCAAGAATGCAAAGAAGTGTTCATTAGACGATACAGAACACAGGAAGAGATGGGAAAGATCAAAAACTTGTTGCAAGAGGCAAGAAGGTTAAATGATGAAAGAAATGAAGAAGAGAAGAAAAATTTTTGTTACAGAATACTTCCAGACAAAGGGGAGATAAAGAAGATAATGACAGAAGCTCAGGGGATGGGGCCTCATTAAGATTGTTATACACAAATGCTGATGGATTAGCTGGTAAGGCAGTAGAATTAAAAGATAGGATCCACAACAGTAAGGCAGATATAGTAGCAATTACAGAGACTAAGTTGAGTGAGGACATAAACAGTGTCACAGTTTTTCCTAAGGGCTTCAGAATACTAAGGGTCGAAAGATCTGAGAGGACTGGTGGAGGGATAGCACTGCTCATAAGTGAGAGGATTCAAGTTGAAGAAATAAACTTGGCTATAGAAAGTGAGTTCAGGGAAATTCTTGTTGCTCGCATAAATACTGGGTCAGAGAGCATTATAATAACTGTTGTATACAACCCACCAAGGAACCAAAATAGGCTTGAAATTTATGAGGAAAGTCATATAGGTACTATTGAAGTCATAAACTCAGTTGTTAACATGGCACGGGAGAAAAAATGTAGGATTTTGATTATGGGAGACTTTAATCATAAAGAGATAGATTGGATAAATCTTGACCCACACAGTGGTGAGGACTCATTTGGGGCAAGATTCCTAGATTGCGTACAAGGGAATTTCCTACACCAACATGTAATGGAACCAACAAGAGCCAGGGGTGGGGATGAGCCATCACTACTTGATCTAGTGTTCACAGATAATGTGTTGGATATTGAAAATATTGAGTATGAACCACCAATTGGAAAGAGTGACCACTGTGTGTTGTTGATGGAGTATATCATTGAAGACATTCTTCCTGAGAGTAGAGGCACTGAGGACATGAGGAGGAACTATCCGAAAGGAGATTACATCAAAATGAATGAGCTTTTTGCAGTTATTGACTGGAGAACCTTATTTTACAACAAATCTGTACAAGAAATGTATGACATCTTTTGTGAGAAATATGGGAAGATAGTAGATTGCTGCATATTTGTCACCAAAGTAGGTGTAATTCATGCCAGAGAGAAATGGTTCGATAATGGGTGTAAAAGAGCTAAGGAGTGGAGAGACAAATGCTGGAAAAGGTATAGGAGGAGAAAAAACATAAATGCCTGGCAAACCTACAAAAGAGCAAGAAATGACTACCTAAGTAAAAGAAGAGAGGCAGAGAGAGATTATGAGAGGGACATCACCAGGAAGGCTAAAGAAAATCCCAAGCTTTTCCACAGCTTTATCAGAGGAAAACTGAAGGTAAAAGAACAGGTTTTAAGGCTAAAGAGAGCGGATGGAAGCATCACTGAGACGGACGAAGAGATCTGCAAAGAATTGAACAAGGAGTTTCAGTCAGTATTTACAGTAGAAAATACCCCACCCCCTCAGATTGCAGTGATAGAAGCTCAAGGGCCGGTATTAGAGAACATCAACCTTACAGCCACAGAGGTATGCAAAGCGCTGATGGATTTAGATGTTCATAAAGCTACAGGTCCCGATGACATATCCCCTCATGTGCTTAAAAAATGCGCAAACACAATATCAGTGGCACTAAGTATCATATTTAAGGAGTCACTGGAGTCGGGGGAGATTCCAAGATGCTGGAAACAAGCAAATGTGATACCTATCTTCAAAAAGGGAAGGAGGGATACGGCTCTGAACTATAGACCAGTTTCCTTGACCAGCATAGTTTGCAAACTTATGGAGAAACTACTAAGGAAACATATCTCTCTTCACTTGGAATCCTTCAACTTTTTGTCAGTGAGGCAACATGGCTTCAGAGAAGGAAGATCAACAGTAACAAACTTATTAGAATTTTATGATGAGGTAAGCCAAATCTTACAGGAAAGAGAGGGCTGGGCAGATTGCATATTCCTAGACTTCCAGAAAGCGTTTGACACTGTTCCACATGGGAGACTTATTAGGAAGCTGCAATCAATGGCTAGAATAGGTGGAAATGTCTTGGAATGGATAAAAACTTACTTAGAAGGAAGGGAACAGAGGGTTAGAGTAAGACACTCAGTGTCTGAATGGAGAAGAGTTAGTAGTGGAGTTCCACAGGGTTCAGTTTTAGGGCCACTTTTGTTCCTTGTATATGTAAATGACCTACCAGAGTCTGTAAATTCATTCATGAATATGTTTGCAGATGATGCAAAGATTGTGAAGAAAGTAAAAAACGAGAACAATGGTAGAGAACTTCAGGAGGATCTAAATAATCTGCATGAGTGGTCAGAAAAGTGGCTGATGAAATTCAGTACCTCAAAATGTAAGGTAATGAGAATGGGTACAAGTGCAAGAAGGCCCAAGCTTGACTACTCGGTGGCTGGAGTACAACTTCAAGAGACAGAAAATGAGAGAGATCTAGGAGTAAACATACTGGCAGATTTGTCTCCAGAAATACATATAAATGGCGTAGTAAGGGCAGCATATGCATTCTTATCAAATGTAAGGGTAGCCTTCAGGCACATGGACAAGGAAATGTTCAGAAATATTTATGTAACCTATGTGAGGCCAAAACTCGAATATGCAGCCCCCTTTTGGAATCCGCACTTGAAAAAGCACATAGCTAAGCTTGAAAAAGTTCAAAGACATGCCACGAAACTGGTGCCAGAAATGTGCAATCTCGGTTATGATGAGAGGCTGAGGGAATTAGACTTGCCATCACTCGAAGCTAGAAGAGTAAGGGGGGATATGGTGACAGTCTTTAAATTCCTTCATGGTTATGATAGAGTGGATAGGGATCGATATTTCGATATGGCTGGCTCTAGAACTAGAGGTCATAGTTTGAAGCTTCGTAAGAAAACTTGTTTGCAGGATGTAAGGAAATACTTTTTCAGTGTAAGAGTAGTTGATAATTGGAATTCGCTAAGCGAGGAGGTAGTTAATGCTATCTCAATCCATAGTTTTAAGGACAGGTACGATAAGTATCACTAAGTCTAAAAATGGAACCGATCAGGAGACGGGAAGATACGAGCTTTGGGCTCTTTCCCGTAAACACAATTAGGTAATCACAATTAGGTAATCACACACAGTAGAAAATACCCCACCCCCTCAGATTACAGTGATAGAAGCTCAAGGGCCGGTATTAGAGAACATCAACCTTACAGCCACAGAGGTATGCAAAGCGCTGATGGATTTAAATGTTCATAAAGCTACAGGTCCCGATGACATATCCCCTCATGTGCTTAAAAAATGCGCAAACACAATATCAGTGGCACTAAGTATCATATTTAAGAAGTCACTGGAGTCGGGGGAGATTCCAAGATGCTGGAAACAAGCAAATGTGATACCTATCTTCAAAAAGGGAAGGAGGGATACGGCTCTGAACTATAGACCAGTTTCCTTGACCAGCAAAGTTTGCAAAGTTATGGAGAAACTACTAAGGAAACATATCTCTCTTCACTTGGAATCCTTCAACTTTTTGTCAGTGAGGCAACATGGCTTCAGAGAAGGTAGATCAACAGTAACAAACTTATTAGAATTTTATGATGAGGTAAGCCAAATCTTACAGGAAAGAGAGGGCTGGGCAGATTGCATATTGCTAGACTTCCAGAAAGCGTTTGACACGGTTCCACATGGGAGACCTATTAGGAAGCTGCAATCAATGGCTAGAATAGGTGGAAATGTTTTGGAATGGATAAAAACTTACTTAGAAGGAAGGGAACAGAGGGTTAGAGTAAGACACTCAGTGTCTGAATGGAGAAGAGTTAGTAGTGGAGTTCCACAGGGTTCAGTTTTAGGACCACTTTTGTTCCTTGTATATGTAAATGACCTACCAGAGTCTGTAAATTCATTCATGAATATGTTTGCAGATGATGCAAAGATTGTGAAGAAAGTAAAAAACGAGAACAATGGTAGAGAACTTCAGGAGGATCTAAATAATCTGCATGAGTGGTCAGAAAAGTGGCTAATGAAATTCAATACTTCAAAATGTAAGGTAATGAGAATGGGTACAAGTGCAAGAAGGCCCAAGCTTGACTACTTGGTGGCTGGAGTACAACTTCAAGAGACAGAAAATGAGAGAGATCTAGGAGTAAACATACTGGCAGATTTGTCTCCAGAAATACATATAAATGGCATAGTAAGGGCAGCATATGCATTCTTATCAAATGTAAGGGTAGCCTTCAGGCACATGGACAAGGAAATGTTCAGAAATATTTATGTAACCTATGTGAGGCCAAAACTCGAATATGCAGCCCCCTTTTGGAATCCACACTTGAAAAAGCACATAGCTAAACTTGAAAAAGTTCAAAGACATGCCACGAAACTGGTGCCAGAAATACGCAATCTCAGTTATGATGAGAGGCTGAGGGAATTAGACTTACCATCACTCGAAGCTAGAAGAGTGAGGGGGGGATATGGTGACAGTCTTTAAATTCCTTCATGGTTATGATAGAGTGGATAGGGATCGATATTTTGATATGGCTGGCTCTAGAACTAGAGGTCATAGTTTGAAGCTTCATAAGAAAACTTCTTCGCAGGATGTAAGGAAATACTTTTTCAGTGTAAGAGTAGTTGATAATTGGAATTCGCTAAGCGAGGAGGTAGTTAATGCTATCTCAATCCATAGTTTAAAGGACAGGTATGATAAGTATGACTAAGTATAAAATGGAACCGATAAGGAGACGGGAAGATACGAGCTTTGGGCTCTTTCCCGTAAGCACAATTAGGTAATCACAATTAGGTAATCACACACACATGGTTATGATAGAGTGGATAGGGATCGATATTTTGATATGGCTGGCTCTAGATCTAGAGGTCATAGTTTGAAGCTTCGTAAGAAAACTTCTTTGCAGGATGTAAGGAAATACTTTTCAGTGTAAGAGTAGTTGATAATTGGAATTCGCTAAGCGAGGAGGTAGCTAATGCTATCTCAAACCATAGTTTTAAGGACAGGTATGATAAATATCACTAAGTATAAAATGGAACCGATCAGGAGACGGGAAGATACGAGCTTTGGGCTCTTTCCCGTAAACACAATTAGGTAATCACAATTAGGTAATCACATAATTGGAATTCGCTAAGCGAGGATGTAGTTAATGCTATCTCAATCCAAAGTTTTAAGGACAGGTATGATAAGTATCACTAAGTCTAAAATGGAACCGATCAGGAGACAGGAAGATACGAGCTTTGGGCTCTTTCCCGTAAACACAATTAGGTAATCACAATTAGGTAATCACACCTTCAGGCACATGGACAAGGAAATGTTCAGAAATATTTATGTAACCTATGTGAGGCCAAAACTCGAATATGCAGCCCCCTTTTGGAATCCACACTTGAAAAAGCACATAGCTAAACTTGAAAAAGTTCAAAGACATGCCACGAAACTGGTGCCAGAAATACTCAATCTCAGTTATGATGAGAGGCTGAGGGAATTAGACTTACCATCACTTGAAGCTAGAAGAGTGAGGGGGGATATGGTGACAGTCTTTAAATTCCTTCATGGTTATGGTAGAGTGGATAGGGATCGATATTTTGATATGGCTGGCTCTAGAACTAGAGGTCATAGTTTGAAGCTTCGTAAGAAAACTTCTTTGCAGGATGTAAGGAAATACTTTTTCAGTGTAAGAGTAGTTGATAATTGGAATTCGCTAAGCGAGGAGGTAGTTAATGCTATCTCAATCCATAGTTTTAAGGACAGGTATGATAAGTATCACTAAGTCTAGAATGGAACCGATCAGGAGACGGGAAGATACGAGCTTTGGGCTCTTTCCCGTAAACACAATTAGATAATCACAATTAGGTAATCACACACAAGTTCAAAGACATGCCACGAAACTGGTACCAGAAATACGTAATCTTAGTTATGATGAGAGGCTGAGGGAGATAGACTTACCATCACTCGAAGCTAGAAGATTGAGGGGGGATATGGTGACAGTCTTTAAATTCCTTCATGGTCATGATAGAGTGGATAGGGATCGATATTTTGATATGGCTGGCTTTAGAACTAGAGGTCATAGTTTGAAGCTTCGTAAGAAAACTTCTTTGCAGGATGTAAGGAAATACTTTTTCAGTGTAACAGTTGTTGATAATTGGAATTCGCTAAGCGAGGAGGTAGTTAATGCTATCTCAATCAATAGTTTTAATGACAGGTATGATAAGTATCACTAAGTACAAAATGGAACCGATCAGGAGACGGGAAGATACGAGCTTTGAGCTCATTCCTGTAAACACAATTAGGTAATCACAATTAGGTAATCACAAGGAGTAGCTATTAGGAGATTAAAAAAGAAAATCAAGGATTTAGAGGCAATGGTTATAAGCCTTGATGATAAACTTTCGGAGTATGCATAGAGAAATGAAAGAGAATGAAACACTAAGAGAGGAAATAAGATATTTAGAGAAAGCAAATAAAGCACAAGGGTAGGAGAGAAAAAACTAGAAAAACGAATAAAGAAGTTGGAAGGGGAAAAGAGTGAACTAGAAACCAGAATTTTTAAACAAGAAGATAACAACAAACAACTGAATAACAACCTAAATTAATTAAATGTTAGTTCACTGCTCTCTTCTGAGAGAGACGAGATTGCAGCTTGGAATGTCCAGAATAAGGAAAACATCGAACAGTTTAGAAAAGAGTTTCAGGAGCTGAATACGGAACACAAGGCAATGAAAACTTCCTTTGCTGATGCACAAAGGGGAATGTGGCAGTAAAAGAGGCTGTGAAGGTGGTGGCACTGGAAAACATACAAACAGTAGACTATAAAGCAACAGTAAAAAAAAAAAGAAACACATTGTGATGGAAAGGGCAAATCCACTGATTAAACAGGCACTTTATGAAGAGAAGACAGTGGTAATCTTAGGCATAAGCAAATTCCAGGACCCAACATGGCAGGGGAGACTTGAAGAAAATAAAGCTAGGATTTTAGACCAGATAAGAAAGCTTGGAGTAGTTAGTGGTCTTGAGGATATTGTAAACATTCACCAACTAGGCAAATATTCGATGGAAGGAAAGCAGAGACCAACAATAGTAACCTTTGAGAGAGGGGAAACATGTAGAGCAATATTGATGAGGAAAAAAGTCTAAAAGATATTCAAGAATTCAAAGAAGTGTTCATGAGATGGTCCAGAACACAGGAAGAAATGGAAAAGATGAAAAACTTGTTGCAAGAGGCTAGAAGAAGGTTAAATGAGGGATGAAATGAAGACGAGAAGAAAAATTTTCAATCCAGAGTTCTTCCAGACAAAGGGGAGATAAAGAAGATAATGACAGAAGATCAGGGGATGGGGCCTCATTAAGATTGTTGTACACAAATGCTGATAGTTTAGCTGGTAAGGCAGTAGAATTAAAAGATAGAATTCACAACAGTAAGGCAGATATAGTAGTAGTTACAGAGACTAAGTTGAGTGAGGACATAAACAGTGTCACAGTTATTCCTAAGGGCTTTAGATTATAAAGGCTTGGAAGATCTGAGAGGACTGGTGGAGGGATAGCACTGCTCATAAGTGAAAGTATTCAGGTTGAAGAAATAAACTTGGCTATAGAAAGTGAGTTCAAGGAAATTCTTGTTGCTCGCATAAATACTGGGTCAGAGAGCATTATAACAACTGTTGTATATAACCCACCAAAGAACCAGCTTAGGCTACAAGTTTATCAGAAAAGTCATATAAGTACTATTGAAGTCATAAACTCAGTTGTTAACATGGCACGGGAGAGAAAATGTAGGGTTTTGAATACGGGAGATTTTGATCATAAAGAGATAGATTGGATAAATCCCGACCCACACAGTGGTGAGGACTCATTAGGAGCAAGATTCCTAGATTGAGTACAAGGGAATGTCCTACACCAATATGTAATGGAACCAACGAGGGCTAGGGGTTGGAATGAGCCATCACTAGTTAATCTAGTATTCACAGATAACGTTTTGGATATTGAAAAAATTGTGTATAAACCACCAATTGGAAAAAGTGACCACTGTGTGTTGTTGATGGGGTATATCATAGAAGATGTTCAGAATGAGAGTAGAAGCACTGATGACAAGATATGGAACTATCTGAAAGAAGATAACATCAAAATGAATGAGCTTTTTGCAGTTATTGACTGGAGGACCTTATTTTACAACAAATCTGTACAAGAAATGTATGACATCTTTTGTGAGAAATATGGGAAGATAGTAGATTGCTGTATGCCTGTCACCAAAGTAGGTGTAATTCATGCCAGAGAGAAATGGTTCGATAATGAGTGTAAAAGAGCTGAGGAGTGGAGAGACAAATGCTGGAAAAGGTATAAGAGGAGAAAAAACAGAAAATGCCTGGCAAACATACAAAAGAGCAAGAAATGACTACCTAAGTAAAAGAAGAGAGGCAGAGAGAGACTATGAGAGGGACATAACCAGGAAGGCTAAAGAAAATCCCAAGCTTTTCCACAGCTTTATCAGAGGAAAACTGAAGGTAAAAGAACAGGTTTTAAGGCTTAAGAGAGCAGATGGAAGCATCACTGAAAAGGATGAAGAGATGTGCAGAGAATTAAACAAGGAGTTTCTGTCAGTATTTACAATAGAAAATACCCCGTCCCCTCAGATTGCAGAGTTAGAAACTCATGGGCCGGTATTAGAGAACATCAACCTTTCAGCCACAGAGGTATGCAAGTGCTGATGGAGTTAGATGTTCATAAAACTACAGGTCCTGATGATATATCTCCTCATGTACTTAAAAAATGTGCTAACTCAATATCAGTGGCACTAAGTATCATTTAAAAAGTCACTGGAGTCAGGGGAGATTCCAAGATGCTGGAAACAAGAGAACGTGATACCTAACTTCAAAAAGGGAAGGGGGAATATGACTCTGAACTATAGACCAGTTTCCTTGACCAGCATAGTTTGCAAAGTTATGGAGAAACTACTAAGGAAACATATCTCTTTTCACTTGGAATCCTTCAGCTTTTTGTCAGTGAGGCAACATGGCTTCAGAGAAGGTAGATCAACAGTAACAAACTTATTAGTATTTTATGATGAGGTAAGCCGAATCTTACAGGAAAGAGAGGGCTGGGCAGATTGCATATTCCTAGACTTCCAGAAAGTGTTTGACACTGTTCCACATTGGAGACCTATTAGGAAGCTCCAAGCAATGGCTAGAATTGGTGGAAATGTCTTGGAATGGAAAAAAAAAACTTACTTAGAAGGAAGGGAACAGAGGGTTAGAGTAAAACACTCATTGTCTGAATGGAGAAGAGTTTGTAGTGGCATTCCACAGGGTTCAGTTTTAGGGCCACTTTTGTTCCTTGTATATGTAAATGACCTACCAGAGTCTGTAAATTCATTCATGAATATGTGTGCAGATGATGCAAAGATTATGAAGAAAGTAATAAACGAGAACAATGGTAGAGAACTTCAGGAAGATCTAAATAGTCTGCATGAGTGGTCAGAAAAGTGGCTAATGAAATTCAATACTTCTAAATGTAAGGTAATGAGAATGGGTACAAGTGCAAGAAGGCCCAAGCTTGGCTACTCGGTGGTTGGAGTACAATTTCAAGAGATAGAAATGAGAGAGACCTAGGAGTAAACATACTGGCAGATTTGTCTCCAGAAATACATATAAATGGCATAGTAAGGGCAGCATATGCCTTCTTATCAAATGTAAGGGTAGCCTTCTGGCAAATGGACAAGGAAATGTTCAGATATATGCAGCCCCCTTTTGGAATTTGCACTTGAAAAAGCACATAACTAAGCTTGAAAAAGTTCAAAGACATGAAACGAAACTGGTGCCAGAAATACGCAATCTCAGTTATGATGAGAGGCTGAGGGAATTAGACTTACCATCACTCAAAGCTAGAAGAGTGAGGGGGATATGGTGACAGTCTTTAAATTCCTTCATGGTTATGATAGAGTGGATAGGGATCGATATTTTGATATGGAAGGCTCTAGAACTAGAGGTCATAGTTTGAAGCTTTGTAAGAAAACATCTTTGCAGGATGTAAGGAAATACTTTTTCAGTGTAAGAGTGGTTGATAATTGGAATTCGCTAAGCGAGGAGGTAGTTAATGCTATCTCAATCTATAGTTTTAAGGACAGGTTTGATAAGTTTCACAAAGTACAAAATGGAACCGATCAGGAGACGGGAAGATACGATCTTTGGGCTTTTTCCCGTAAACACAATTAGGTAATCACAATTAGGTAATCACATGCAGAAACTGATGAAGTTAGATGCCCATAAAGCTACAGGCCCTTATGATACAGCCCCTTATGTATTTAAGAAATGCACTAAATTAATAGCAGAGACACTATGTATCATATTTAAAAAGTCTCTGTAGTCAGGGGAGATTACAAGATGCTGGAAACAAGTGAACGTGGTACCTATCTTCAAAAAGGGAAGGAGGGATACGTCTCTAAACTATAGCCCTGTTTCCTTGACCAGCATAGTTTGCAAAGTTATGAAGAAACTACTAAGGAAACACATCTGTCTTCACTCTGAATCCTTTAACTTTTTGTCAGTGAGACAACATAGTTTCAGAGAAGGAAAATCAACAGTAAAAAACTTATTAGAATTTCATGATGAGGTAAGCCAAATCTTACAGGAAAGAAAGTGCTGGGCAGATTGCATATTCCTAGACTTCCAGAAAGCATTTGACACTATCCGAGATGGGAGACTTATTAAGAAGCTGCAATTAATGGCAAGAATAGGTGGAAATGGTTTGAAATGGATAAAAGTTGCTTAGAATAAAGCGAACAGAGTGTTAGAGTAAGACACTCAGTTTCTGAATGGAGATGAGTTAGTAGTAGAGTTCCACAGGGTTCAGTTTTAGGGTCACTTTTGTTCCTTGTATATGTAAATGACCTACCAGAGTTTTGAAAGTCATTCATGAATGCACATGATGCTAAGATTGTGAATAAAGTAAAAAAACAAGAACAATGGTAGAAAACATCAGAAAGATCTAAATAGTCTGCCTGAGTGGTCAGAAAACAGACTAATGAAAATCAATGCCTCAAAATTTAAGGTAATGAGAATGGGTAAAAGTGCAAGTGATATCTCTGGGTCCTCTGTACTTTGACTGTTTTTTTCTGTCTGTCGTTTTCCTTTGTGCAACATTACCTCATCTCTGCCTTGTCCTTAACCTTTTTCTTTTCCTTCGTCTTGGTATTTTCTCGTGGCCGGGCCTATTTTGATGGGGGCAGTTTCTGCCTGGCCCGGCGTCACTCTCTTAAAAAAAAAAAAGATTGCTCAAGCTTGAATATTGAATGACAGGAGCAGAACTTCAAGATACTGTGAATGAGAGAGATCTAGAAGTAAACATACTGACCAATTTGTCCCAAGAAATGCATATAAATGGCATAGTGAGAACATCATATGCTTTCTTCGCAAATGTAAGGGTAGCCTTCAGAGACATGGACAAAGAAATGTTCAGAAATATGTATGTAACCTATGTGAGGGCAAATCTTTGGAAGCCACACTTGAAAAAGTACATATTCAAGCTGGAAAAGGTTCAACGAAACTGGTGCTAGAAATACACAATCTTAGTTATGATGAGAGGCTGAAGGAATTAGACTTACCATTACTCGAAGCTAAAAGAATGAGGGGGATGTGGTGACAGTTTTTAAATTCCTTCATGGTAATGATGGAGTGGATAGAGATCGATATTTTGATATGGCTGGCACTAGAACTAGAGGTCATAGTTAGAAGCTTTGGAAGGAAACTGCTTTGCAGGATGTAAGGAAGTACTTTTTTAGTTTAAATACCCTTTCACATGTATCGACTTTTCGCCATGCACAGCCCAAGTCATGACGTCGTTCTCTTAAATAACCATGTGTGTCTATTATCGCTTTCACACATCATGACCGTGGTCGCTAACTGCAGAATGCTTTTCACAATCACCATTGTCACCACGACGCCCAGTTGATACCGGAACGAAGAAGTGCCGTAGCAGGCGTGAAATGTACATGGCATGCTATGGAAGTATTCACACAAGTCGACCTTTTTCCGTCTCTACTTGACGGCGACGTTACTTCAGTTGCTTCCTGGACTATAACCTGCAGTCCTGTTCACTAGTAACAATGGATGAATTTGATATAGATAGTGAATTACTACTTTGTCTGGTTCAAGACAATCCAATTCTCTGGGTCAAAATCCTAGTTAGCCATAAATCTAGGAAAGAAAACCACTGCAGCATAGAGGGAAGTCTGCAGTCATCTGAACCCTGGTACTCCGCTTGTAAAGTAGAGGACTCAATCTGTTAAGGAGCTCATCAAATGACTTTTTTTCATTCTATAGTAATTGAGAAACTTCCTTTCGTCCCTTCTGAGCTCCACATACTGAGTAACAAAAGTTTCTACCAGAGGTATGGCAACAATAACATTATGCACCCATTTCCTGCCATATGAACATTGTTTTCTTTCCGTTTTAAATGCAAGAAATTTAGAAAGAGTAAATGGTCCTATGCATCCATGATGACAAACTGGATGCAACTCTCTGACAGACAGCACATGGTCGTGTTATAGTGTGGACGGCCTTGATCATGATCACAAAGGCACGCTCACTGGAATGCATGGCATTAGGCCGTCAACGGCGCATGACAAAGAGTCAATAAGTGAGAAACGGACCTAAGAGTAGTTGATAATTGGAATTAGCTAGGTGAGGAGGTACTTAATGCTACCTCATTCCATAGTTTTAAGGAGAAGTATGATAAGTATCACTAAGTACATAATGGAGCCAACCAGGAGACAGGAAGTTACGAGCTTGGTGCTCTTTCCCTTAAACACAATTAGGTAATTGCACACACACACACACACACACACTAAGTCTAAAAATGGAACCGATCAGGAGACGGGAAGATACGAGCTTTGGGCTCTTTCCCGTAAACACAATTAGGTAATCACAATTAGGTAATCACACACACACAGATGTACATATAAATGGCATAGTAAGGGCAGCATATGCATTCTTATCAAATATAAGGGTAGCCTTCAGGCACATGGACAAGGAAATGTTCAGAAATATTTATGTAACCTATGTGAGGCCAAAACTCGAATATGCAGCCCCCTTTTGGAATCCGCACTTGAAAAAGCACATAGCTAAGCTTGAAAAAGTTCAAAGACATGCCACGAAACTGGTGCCAGAAATACGCAATCTCAGTTATGATGAGAGGCTGAGGGAATTAGACTTACCATCACTCGAAGCTAGAAGAGTGAGGGGGGATATGGTGACAGTCTTTAAATTCCTTCATGGTTATGATAGAGTGGATAGGGATCGATATTTTGATATGGCTGGCTCTAGAACTAGAGGTCATAGTTTGAAGCTTCGTAAGAAAACTTCTTTGCAGGATGTAAGGAAATACTTTTTCAGTGTAAGAGTAGTTGATAATTGGAATTGGCTAAGCGAGGAGGTAGTTAATGCTATCTCAATCCATAGTTTTAAGGACAGGTATGATAAGTATCACTAAGTATAAAATGGAACCGATGAGGAGACGGGAAGATACGAGCTTTGGGCTCTTTCCCGTAAACACAATTAGGTAATCACAATTAGGTAATCACACACACACACACATACATATTTAAAAAGTCACTGGAGTCAGGGGAAATTCCAAGATGCTGGAAACAAGCAAACGTGATACCTATCTTCAAAAAGGGAAGGAGAGATACAGCTCTGAACTATAGACCAGCTTCCTTGACCAGCATAGTTTGCAAAGTTATGGAGAAACTACTAAGGAAACATATCTCTCTTCACTTGGAATCCTTCAACTTTTTGTCAGTGAGGCAACATGGCTTCAGAGAAGGTAGATCAACAGTAACAAACTTATTAGAATTTTATGATGAGGTAAGCCAAATCTTACAGGAAAGAGAGGGCTGGGTAGATTGCATATTCCTAGACTTCCAGAAAGCGTTTGACACTGTTCCACATGGGAGACTTATTAGGAAGCTGCAATCAATGGCTAGAATAGGTGGAAATGTTTTGGAATGGATAAAAACTTACTTAGAAGGAAGGGAACAGAGGGTTAGAGTAAGACACTCAGAGTCTGAATGGAGAAGAGTTAGTAGTGGAGTTCCACAGGGTTCAGTTTTAGGGCCACTTTTGTTCCTTGTATATGTAAATGACCTACCAGAGTCTGTAAATTCATTCATGAATATGTTTGCAGATGATACAAAGATTGTGAAGAAAGTAAAAAACGAGAACAATGGTAGACAACTTCAGGAGGATCTAAATAATCTGCATGAGTGGTCAGAAAAGTGGCTAATGAAATTCAATACTTCAAAATGTAAGGTAATGAGAATGGGTACAAGTGCAAGAAGGCCCAAGCTTGACTACTCGGTGGCTGGAGTACAACTTCAAGAGACAGAAAATGAGAGAGATCTAGGAGTAAACATACTGGCAGATTTGTCTCCAGAAATACATATAAATGGCATAGTAAGGGCAGCATATGCATTCTTATCAAATGTAAGGGTAGCCTTCAGGCACATGGGCAAGGAAATGTTCAGAAATAATTATGTAACCTATGTGAGGCCAAAACTCGAATATGCAGCCCCCTTTTGGAATCCGCACTTGAAAAAGCACCTAGCTAAGCTTGAAAAAGTTCAAAGACATGCCACGAAACTGGTGTCAGAAATACGCAATCTCAGTTATGATGAGAGGCTGAGGGAATTAGACTTACCATCACTCGAAGCTAGAAGAGTGAGGGGGGATATGGTGACAGTCTTTAAATTCCTTCATGGTTATGATAGAGTGGATAGGGATCGATATTTTGATATGGCTGGCTCTAGAACTAGAGGTCATAGTTTGAAGCTTCGTAAGAAAACTTCTTTGCAGGATGTAAGGAAATACTTTTTCAGTGTAAGAGTAGTTGATAATTGGAATTGGCTAAGCGAGGAGGTAGTTAATGCTATCTCAATCCATAGTTTTAAGGACAGGTATGATAAGTATCACTAAGTATAAAATGGAACCGATGAGGAGACGGGAAGATACGAGCTTTGGGCTCTTTCCCGTAAACACAATTAGGTAATCACAATTAGGTAATCACACACACACATAGAAATATTTATGTAACCTATGTGAGGCCAAAACTCGAATATGCAGCCCCCTTTTGGAATCCGCACTTGAAAAAGCCCATAGCTAAGCTTGAAAAAGTTCAAAGACGTGCCACGAACTGGTGCCAGAAATACGCAATCTCAGTTATGATGAGAGGCTGAGGGAATTAGACTTACCATCACTCGAAGCTAGAAGAGTGAGGGGGGATATGGTGACAGTCTTTAAATTCCTTCATGGTTATGATAGAGTGGATAGGGATCGATATTTTGATATGGCTGGCTCTAGAACTAGAGGTCATAGTTTGAAGCTTCGTAAGAAAACTTCTTTGTACGATGTAAGGAAATACTTTTTCAGTGTAAGAGTAGTTCATAATTGGAATTGGCTAAGCGAGGAGGTAGTTAATGCTATCTCAATCCATAGTTTTAAGGACAGGTATGATAAGTATCACTAAGTATAAAATGGAACCGATGAGGAGACGGGAAGATACGAGCTTTGGGCTCTTTCCCGTAAACACAATTAGGTAATCACAATTAGGTAATCACACAGTTTTAAGAACAGGTATGATAAGTATCACTAAGTACAAAATGGAACCGATCAGGAGACGGGAAGATGCGAGTTTTGGGCTCTTTCCCGTAAGCACAATTAGGTGATCACAATTA